>VDFB02355708.1:0-23149 GCA_007258455.2 Sequoia sempervirens | reverse complement strand
TGGGGATACATAGGTAGACATACTTATGCACACTCATGAACGAGTTGCTTATGTGCATAGAACTATCTAATGGAACCCATGACATGCATGTATATACGTATAGGCATATCACTCATAGTCCCATATAAAACACCATGGTAATTGTATGTTAATTTGGTGAGTAAATCGAATGTGTATATATAATATATATAGTGAATATATATATATATATATTTATATATATAATGAATATACATATATTCATATGTATACATGTATCTATACACGCGTATGGTAGCAAATGTATTTGCTCATACGAATGTATTGGTACATGTACACATACACATACATGTATATTGTAGTGTATATATACATAGGAATACACAATCGATATAGAATAATATGATAATGTGATTGGTAAGTTGATATACTCCTTTGCATATCTATTATATATGCATGCTTTATTATCTTGTGATAATATACATATATATGTATACTTATATATATACACATACACACACATATATATATACATGGTGAATTCTTTTAAACATCATTTACTATGATATCAACTTTCATCATTTAACATGATATCGAATATTTCTAACTATCAATGGCAACCAAAATTATTATACCAAATATAATGACTTTAGAGTCGACTTACATGGGCGACTTAAATAGCTTGAATCTGAAAATTAATATGATTGTATTCATAGACTGAATTTCATGTCTATACTGTCTTATATTAACTGCAAACTACTTCATCAATTAAGTCGATGTTGAAAGAGTTGACACCTTTAAATTTTCTTTGACTTGGTCAAATATCAAACCACAATTTACTGTGAATATGGAATAGTTGTTGATTGCTGCAGCAAACCATTGATGACTTTTTCAATAACAAATGTGCTTATGAATCTACAATCAACAAGGGATTAAGTCGATGCAAATTGGGGTGAAAAGCTTTGGTCATTGACTGATTCTCTTCTTTGCTAAATCACGCCACCTTTGAGTCAGTTTATCTTTGAATTATGTAGATGTATTTCAGTCACATGGGAGTTGATTTATTCTTCATTTTGCTATCAAAGAGAGGGTCGATTTGTAGGTAGGAAAGCTGAGTGTTTACTTTTTTTTTTCCACCTTTCTATGGAGTGTCAGTGGTGTTTCTTTGCATGCTTATTTTTTTCTCTTTCATGCCTAAACTTTAGGAAATGTGGTTTCTTGCTGTGATGAACCCTGCTGGCTCACAACTAAAACCCTTGTATTTTCTTATAGATTATTTGTGTTTTTTTAGTTTTTAAAGAAAGTTTGTAGACAAAAGAGAAGGGGCACATCATATAAAATGCTCATAAAATGTAAATCTGAGCTATTTTCTATAGAATGAAAGTGTAGAAGATATTATTTAACTGAAACCAATAGATCACAAATGATAAACATACTCGAAAGCTTCCAGATTATTTATTTAAGAAAATAAGTCCAGTTTGCTAGCCATGATGGTGAAAACTGACAAAATCCAATGTAGGAAGCTACAAAATGCAATGTCCAGCCTAGAAACTGAGGCAGATGATAGGTATAAGCCATATGCCAAAGAAGCTAAAGAGAAACCCTCAAAAGGAAAGGTGTTTCTCCTAGAAAATCTAAACGCCCTTGCACAAAGAGCCACACACTTCAAGAAAAAATCTAGAATCCTCAACTCATAAGGTACGACCATGAAGTAGAGTGTCTGCCAAATGAAAGAAAAATGCCATCTCTAAAACCCTCTTGAAACTGAGAAGGAAACTCAATAGAAACACATATTAAGCTCAATAGAACCTCTGAATGAAGCTCTCACCAATGCACTAATTCGACTGGTCTCTCACAGTCTCAGAAATGCTCAACACTAAAGAGGTTCCATTCTCCAATGGAAGATTTGCTCAAACCATGATCGTAGAGGATAACACAGAAGAAAACCCAAAGGCAAAGTTGAAATAATCAATAATTAGAGTTTCTCATTGCAAAAATTCCTTATATCCCAAAAGGCACACATTTCAAGAAAATGACGCCAATTTTCATCATTTAAATCTTTTAAAATATATTTAAGTCACTTTCAATAGTTTAGACTTAAATATTTTGGGCGCCCACTTTAAAGATTAAGTGATTTAATTTTAAATCACTTTCCATGAAGTATTTAAGTGATAAACAGTATAAAGTCAAATTGACTTTATAATAAAGTATTAAGTTAATTAATAACTTAAATCACTTAAATAATCATAACTTCCTCAAAACTCCATATAATTTTGTGTCGTCAGAAACTATCAACCCCTGAACTGCCAAGGCTTGCTTTGAGCCAATCACTGAACTCTGAACTGAGAATGACAAAACTCCTCTAGATAATGTCACTAACCCTCTAACCTAACCTGTTAGCCTACGAGAGTCATAGTAATAGGCTAACCACCATCAAACATGATCATGCTGAAAAAGGGGACATTACACTTGCTTGTTGTATAAATAGCAGAAATAGTTCTTCATTTGGGATGCCACATTCTTTCTATTTCTATGAGTTATTTCTTGAGCATCATATCTATTTTAGTGATCTAATATATCTACAATTTCCTATCCAAATTAGTGAGAGATTTAAGAGATTATTACTTATCTATTGAGAGGAAGTAAATACCAACTTGTGAGTATTTGATAGAAAGATTTGTTGTTCTAAGGGTGTTGTGACTACAACTAATCGGTTTGGAAAGCTATATAACAAGGATGAGGATATTATTCTCTATATTCTTACTTTGATTGCTCTACGACGATTGTTTTAGTTAGTCATGAAAGTACATTGAAATTATCATGTTTACTTTGAAAGAATAGGAGAAGTTAAATGATGTTTGCATGTTGTTTGGAAGTACTCCATGATAGGAGAGACTGCTTGTCTTGGGTATTATTATACTAGACATATGTAGTCAAGGGAAAAAGATTATGTTTATCATAGGTGTCATTACTATACTAGATATGATTTAACATATGAAAAAATTTGGGTATGCTTATTACTAGATACTGAATTATGCTAGATGGCTAGTAGGTTACTCCTGGGAATGATGTCTAGTGAAGGGAGGGAACTTGTACTTACCTTAAGTTGAGATTGAAAGTTAGGTTATCCTAGGGAGTATCTTGCCCATGGAGAGGGATTTCTTAGGAATAGATATAATGGCCTTAAGTCAAAATGAGCTTGCCATAGTGTAGGTGAATGGTAGACCATTTCTTGATTATATTGAGTGAGAATACTTTGGCCAAAGTAGTGTGGATGTTTGATGACTCCACTAGGAATAGTGTGTAAGCTAAGACTCCAATTTCAGTTCACTGTGTCTATTGAAATGCATGAAGGTTACCTAGTGTAGGTTATAAATCCTAGTCATGTCTAATATAGCACTAAGCTCAGAGTGGTATATCGTACAGGGTTACCCAACCAATACCTTCAATGAAGGGAAGGGCCATCTATCATTGATAGACGTGCCATAGACTGCATATGAGTCCATGGTTGGTGGAAAAGTGCTTGAGTGATGCTTCTCCTCCCCAACAGGTGATAAAGGACCAAGGTTTTGAAAGGAAAATTCTTGAACCATCTATATCTTATGTCATGAAGCTCATTTGAGCTATGTACATAGTTTGTACTTTCTTGGAATAATGTACTTTGAGAAGTAATGTAATGGAATGGAAATCCTTATTATATGTTGTTTAGCATCTTTGTTCATGTATTTTCAATAAAGAAAATAATTTTTTTTGTTGCAATGGCTTCTTACATAGTTTTTATTTACTTGCATAGTAAAACTTGAGACATTTACTGTAATGAATGGTTGGCATGTACGAAATAGTATAGTTAAAGTCAATTCATTCTTCTATTTATCTATATCTTGTATATGTTTTATCTCTTTATTTCATATCTATTACATTCTCTTATCTACTCTATCTTTTTGAGCTCTTCGTATAGGTCAAAATATAAGTATCTTCATGGGGTGTGTCTTTTTTACATGTGATACCTCTTGGGTATGGTGGTGTTATATTCCTTTTCTAATAGATGAATTTTATTGTAGGGTTAGATTTTTCCTTCCAACATCATACCCTCTTTTAAATGTCTTATACTCAAGACATCATGGCCCTATGTCCTAGAAAAAATGACCAAATTGTGTACCAAAAAATGAGAACAAATATTTGTAACATGATCTAGGATTTTATTTAATGGTCATTAGCTAAATGTACTATCTCTCCCACTGGGCGATCCCTTGTTTTAGTAGTATTTTTCCATTAATACCGAGTAGAGTTTACTTGACATTAATCTAATGTATCTAGTATCTGAATCAACATAGTGAATTTATTTTCTTCTATGAGTAGAGATATATAATATGGGAAAGGAAGAGACTCACTACTTATTTGAGCTATTTTATTTGACCTCTTAGCATTTACCTTTGATTATGAACTTGCTAGTATTGGTTATGAAGTGCTTCAATTTATACCTATTAAATTCTATCATTATCCTTCTAAACATGATACATAGATGCTTCCTACATTATCTTATTTTGAATATTTTTAGATTGTACCTTCAATTAATCTCTAGTGCAAGACATGCAATACAAAAATTGGTATGCAAAGTTTAAAATTTTTAAAATTGTTTACATGTGTTGCTTATTTCAAATTCTAGCTTAGATTGTGCATTATCACATTTATTAATCATTTTTTTTTTAATTTCTAATCCTACTATATATTTTGTGAGACTATCTCCTCTTGACTATACATTTTTTGTAATATATCATCTATAAATTATTTCAATTTTTATCCTAGAGTGGCTATTTAGTATCCTTAGCGAATTATGCTTGAAAGATGAGCAGAATAAGCAATAGTGACCAGATGCTAAACAATAAATATTGTAATTTAAAATAGATGTGATAGGATGTTTAAGAGTGATCCAATTTCCTAACCTGTGTGACTTTATTTCCAACTTTCTAGTTTTATGATAATTTTGATAATTTTGCAAGTTGAAAGTTTAGATATGATGTTTAAGGTGATTTGCAAGTGATACATAAAGTAAAAAAAGTATGCAATAATTGACTTAAAAGGTAGGGGGGATATTACACAAACCTTCTTCAATAATGTTCACTAGTCTAGCTCGAGCAAGATATTAGTCATTCACAACCTAAGGAGTAAAGGTACATTTCTTCATTGCAGGCTTACCTCACCCCCAAAAGAGTGATATAATTTTTTTCTAATGGAGGGGTCGAATAGGACATACCAAGGTCATGTACAACCTTGATACTCCTAGCTTTTTGCAAGAGAATGAACTCTTAAGCCTTATGCATGGACCATAGATCAGATGTTGTAAGTAACTTCTGGGAATGGTGCTATTCTTTTCCACCACAATAAAAATGTTTTGGAAAACATTGGTTGGCCTCTAAATACAAGGTTTTTAATGACTCGGTGAACACCATAGATATACTCTAGATGCGAGACACTAAGGTCTCTAATCAACCTCCGAGAAGCCCATTACATCCACCCTATATTTTGACATGTAAGGTATAATGTCCCTAGGGATACATGCTACTTACTTTCATTTTCACATGCTTTATATAGTCCACTTGAACATGAGCTTTTGAGGTCACCATGAGTTCTCTGTTGTGGGATGTGTCTCAAAACAAGCCCCTCTAAATTAAAAAAAAAAGATTGGATGTATTGAAATGTATCTTCACCCAAGATCGTCAAATGATGCAAGGGGAGAGGATATGTATACACAACACTTTCGATGAATCAAAAATATGAAGCCCAAGATGCTTTTTGTCACCCAAGATTGAACTAGGCGCAAGGGGAGAGGATACACATATGACTTTCCAAGCACAAAAGACATGAAAGCCAATTCATCACAATTTGATTTTAAGCACCAAACCAAGTGTTCATATCATAGCAATTCAATTTTTGGGCACAAAACTAAATTTTCATGATAACAAACAAAAACAAATGCTTGAAATAAATATTTCTTAGACAAGGAGTTGCAAGCAATTTGTTTGTAGTATATGAATATTTTTGACCATTTGTCTTGCAAAACCAATGGATTAAAAGTTTGAAATGATTTACCTTCACCCTACAAGAGCTGCATAAAATCAAGTTAGATAAACTCCATCAATGAACAAACATCAACCATGTTAGGGTTAGGGTTATAAAACCAATATCTATAAGTTTGAAAAAAAGAAAATAGTTAGTAAAAGGACAAAAGCACCCTTGTCACTTACAATATTGACCTCTATCTGGGACACAAGTGACTCTGTTTATATGATAGCGACCCTAATCAGATATGGTAGCGACCTCTGTATGAAATTACCACAACTTGATTCTATAATAACAAACTTCCTTAGATACATAAGTGACCATATTTTGGTACTTGAGAGCAAACCTGGATTTAATGATAGTGATTTTTGTAGAATATGACTACGCTCCTAAAACATGTAATTATGAAAAACTTAATAAAAAAGTTAGGTCAGGGACAAGGGTCCCATCGGGTGTACCATTTTATGTAAGGGGAAAATATGGAATGGATTTATAGCAATGAAATCAATAAAAGAAATGAAAAGCATAAGATATGAGCCCACTTACCAATGATTTCAAGTTTTGTTAAATAAATGAATTCAAACACAAAAGTTAGATCAATCAATCAAAACAGTGAATTCAAAAGCATTAAACAACGTTACCAATCCCATATTGGAGTAAATTTAGTTGAAATGAATTTTGGATTGCTTCAACTCAAATCCTCCATGATAGTTTGCAAAAGCTTCTATATGTGATGACCTAGATAAGATGAAAAATATTCTCAATTGCTCAAGAATCAAATGAACATGACTTCGCTATGAAAATTTTAGGTGATGAATGAGAAGGATGAAGGGTTATTTTATAGATTTTAGGAAATAAAATAAACCATATAGATTAAGAGGTGTTGATTTGAGATCAAGAGTTGAGAATGAATGAGAGGAATTGTTTGCCCAGTTAACTAAATGCAATTGGCTACATGAGATATTGATTGAAGAGTTTAGTCAATTGATTGATCAAAAGACTCAAAATGAGTGGGAGTTAAGAGAATTGATTAATTAGAAGAGTGGCCAGTCAATAACTGCTCAAAGAGAGTGACAATTATTTTGAGGGAATTATGCATGAATGGATAATTAATTAATTATGGAGGCACACACAAGATAAGATTTAATTAATAAATAAAATTTTATTTATTAATGGATAATGTTGAGAGGAAAAAGAGGAATTAAATAATTAATTCAATTATTTAATTTAGAAGAGGGAAAGTGGAATAATAAAATAATTAAAGATAATTATTTAATTTATGAAGGGGTTTTGATTAACTAAATAATTAATTGATAAATATTTAATGAAAATAATTAAAGATAATTATTTAATTTTTGGGTGATGTGGACGATGATGAATGCTGAGGTGTTAAGTTCATGGAAAAATTTGAATAATGAGGTGGAGATAGAGGTTACAGAGCTAATTATGAGGAGTCTTAGGAAGTACAATAGGTTAACGACCAAGTTGGGTCATGCCTTATGCAATTTTTATTTGCGGTCTTGTCTTAGCCTTCACATATCTTTACATGATTCTAAATTCAAATTTGATGTGACTAATAATTATGGCATGGAGATCACGCTTTGTCTTATCAACTCTGTTAAAAAGTTTCTAATGATAAAAGGCAGATATTTAAGGAATTCTAAATTTGGCCTCGCGGCCATCCATCATCAGTACTTGTACAATGGAAACATGGAAGGCCAACCTTCTAATGTCATCATTTTTTGCAAACCAGGTCACAGGTGTTCAAATATTTTCATTAATGGGCTCACAAAGATTTCCTTTTTGGAAATAACTCTTGAAGCGTGTGTTCTGCATACAATCTTGATTACCTAGAGCCTTCTTGGTTGGCTTAAAAGAAGTGGTGTTTTGGTGACCTCTTACATTAACAAAAATTATAATCTTTTTCTCTCACAATATTCCTGGTTTTGCAGTATGAAGTGCGGTGAAATGGGTGGTGACAAGGTGAGGATGAAGCTAGATAATTATGGGGAATTCTGCAAGGACCCTCTAGTTTGGTACATTTGTGTTGAAGGAGGGTTGGCACCTTTAGTGGAATGCTTGGTTGGTCATGATCCGAGGATGTCGACATAATTCAAGAGCTCCTAGAAAGAAAGAAGGGTTACCATGGGTGGTATCTCCTTCGAGGTCAATGAGGAGGTGATAGCATAGGCGAAAGTGATCTCTTGTATCGAGAAGAAGTACCCTAAGCACACCAAGGATCAGGACAATGAAAGCCTTGATGCCTTCTTTAAAGGAAATGAAAAACCCATTCGCTCCTAGTTTGGCTTTGAAAGAGAAGCTCTCCCATAGCCATGAGACTAGGTTTATCTCGCTCTCATGGAGTATGTCACTTTGGAGGGTAGATATAAAAATTTCTATTATTATCACCTGCATCTTTTAAATGACCTCCACCATAAAATGCTATTGAGCTTCCTATTTTTCTTACTCATTGATTTAGAAAGTTCCATTGGTAAATGCTTGGAATCTGCTGCCCAAAACCCTGAGGAAACTCCTCCCCTACCACTCCACCAGGGCCTCATCTTGAGGCTTTATCATTTTCATCTTGTGCTCTGCCTGCCCAAACCCATCTCTACTATTTGTATTGAGGAAGTTTAACCCCCTATTCAGACCAATGTGAATCCCTCTCCGGCTGAGTCTAAGGGCACCAAATGGAAAACCCCTCTAGTGAATACTGAAACCCCCAACCCTAAACCTACTGCCAAAAAGAGAAAAGGATGGTGTAAGGCTTGCCTAGTCGAATGTTGCGGTTGGGCTCTATGAGCTCAAATCTACTCCCTATAAGACCAACATCAAATATGTAGTTAAGAAAAAATGGAAAGAAGAGGGGAAAGGTCTAGTGGAGCTACTAGCCATTGACAGCGATGGGAAGGATGTGGCAGGATGAGACTCCAAGGGGAATATTGTGGTTGTTGCTATGGTGGAGATGGGGGTTGAGAATACCAGCATTAGGAGATCTGGCAAGCTGGTAAAAAATAACAAGAAAGTGTCGGTTAATGAAATTTCCAATGATGAGGAGTGGTCTACCAACAAGCGAAATAGGAAAGAGGAAGACACTGAGGAAGAGGAGGAGGAATTTGTTGAAGGACCTAGCCACTTTTCTAACCTCAACAAGATGCTAAAGGAGGATTTGACTTCCCAGTCCTCTGACCCTTAGGCCATGAAGGAAGGATTTATTGTGAAGATTATGGACAAAGGGGAGGACCATCGTATGCTACTGGAGTGGGTGGAGAAGCTTGAGAAGAAGTTCATTGGTCTGGCTTGGTTCACTATCAAGATGATCCACTGTGCGACTGGCACCCTTTCTACTATACTTAAGGATGGAATGGATAAGAAGGCTACAGAGGAGGGCCCTAACTAGGTTTGGGAGGATGTTATTAACCTCCTCTCTCAAAATTGAGAGAGTGCTAGGTAGTTTTGTTGTTGTTGTGTCCTATCTGCTGGGTTGTTGTTTTGTCGGTTGATTGTCTACTGTTACTATGTTTTGTTTTGGTAGTTAATGCTTTTTCTCTAGACCTGATCTTTTTTGGCCCTTGTGGCTCATTGTGTAAAGGGTACAACACCCTGTAAATGTTGCTTATTTTATAAAAAACATAATTAAATAAATAAGATTTATTTAATTAATCAGGAGAATAAGGTTGAATTAGTGATAAAATAGTGAATTAATTAAATAATTCAAGATTATTTAATTAATAGAGGGAAATAGGGTTAAATGATGGAAATTAAGTGAAATACAATAATTGTAATGAAAATGATGCCAATGATGGAAAAATGTAGTTCAAGACATGTGATATGCATTAAGACATTTTTACATGTCTACATTGATTAGCTACATTGATCTTTATTATAGTTAATTAGAGATCTCTAATTAATAAACCATTCAATTATTTATCCAAAATTAGTAAAAATTAACCCAATTTCTTCTTTTATCCAAAATAAATAAAATTAAATCCACTTTCTCCATTTATTTCAAATAAATGAAATAAAAAATTTAAATTATTCACATACCCATCCATAATTATTAAATAAAAATATTTCATAACCAAGGCATCACAATCCAATTTCAAACCTTCTCCTACAAAATTTCATATTTCTTAATCATGTGTCATTCCATTAGATTCTATGTATAAATAGCTAGACCAATCATCCTAGCCATCATCATCAACGCAAACCATTATTTCACATAATAACCTTAATCACCTTAATCATCATAGCCATGAATCATCATTTCACTTAATAACCTTAATCACCTTAATCATCATAGCCATCATGTCATCACATTAACCATCATTTTGTTTGGGGCATCCCTAGCCTAATCTATCCACCAACCCAATCTAGTCAAGCATCCCATTTTATTTTATTTGAAATCTCATTGTTTCTTTTAATCACATCATTTTAAAGAGAGGACATGTATAGATGCCTAAATTTGGAATGTAGATACAAATAAAAAGATACAGTTGAATCTAGAAATCTATTTATCTAATCTATTTGTGATCAATTCAACCATTAATTTTGCATATTGCTAAATATACCATATTATTACATTTTCCAATTAGCTAGACTACTCTTTATTATTTAATTAATTAGTGATCTCTAATTAATTAACCATTTCTCTATCCCAAATTAATAGAAAAAATCTATTTTCTCCTTTTATCCAAAATAAATAAAATAAAATCTACTTTCTCCATTTATTTCAAATTTAAAAAATAAAAAATTAAATTATTGGCATGGTCATCTATAATTATTAAATCAAAGTATTTCATAATCAAGGGATCACAATCCAATGCCAAATCTTCTACTATAAAATTTCATGTTACTTGTTTCCTTATCAATCCATTAGACACTTTCTATAGATAGATAGACCAATCATCCTAGCCATCATCATCACCTTAACCACCATTTCACATAATCACCTATACCATGTTAATCATCATTGCCATCATGTTGAATCACCTTAAACATCATTTCACTTGGGGCATCCCTAGACTAATCTATCCACCAATCTAATCTAGTAGAGCATCCCATTTATTTTCTTTGAAATTTCATTATTTCTTTTAGTCACAATATCAAATTTTAAAGATATAGAAAAATATAGACACCTAAACTTAATACTATGTCAAATATCATCTCCTCATATACCAATCCCATTCATAATTATTTTCTCATATTGCTAAATATACCATATTATCATATTCTCCAATTAGCTAAATTAATCTTTATTATTTAGTTAATTATTGATCTTTAATTAATTAACCATTCCTCTATTGATCCAAAATTAATTAAAATCAATCCACTGTCTTCTTTTATCTAAAATAAATAAAATAAAATCCACTTTACATCTATTTCAAATAAATAAAATAAAAGATTCAATTATTCACATGTTCATTTATAATTATTAAATAAAAATACTAGATTACTAAAAGTAAATCAATCATATTATAAATTTGAACCACCATCCATTAAAATAATAAATCGAATCCTAAAAGCAACCTAGGAACCAATATCTAATAAAATCTTCTCTATCAATATTAACAATCAATTTGTAACCAATTCAATCATTAATTAGAACCAGTATTTAATAAAATCTTCTCAACCAATATTAACAATGTATAATCAATTCAACCATCAATTTTCTATCACCATCATGATAAACATTTAATAAAGTTATCCTGCCCTAATTTATTATCATATTAAATATAAACCTTTGACATTTGACATTTTCAATAAAATAGATTCATTCCGAATCAATTCTCACAAACTTTGATAGGTGTTTGTTAAGATCTACTTTTATATAAATTACAAATATATCAATCATACAAATTTAGTAATCAACCATTAGTTTATATAAAATTAATTAAAAATACTAGATCACTAAAATACCAATCATTACTTCGAGAGGCGTTTCATTGCAACGACATTTTTTCCCTGTACATAAATTGTATGTGTGATTTAAAATGATGCCTGTATACCCATATAAAACTCAACATTATCCTTGTTGGCAGTTATGAGGATAATGAGACGACTAACGTTCTGGCATTTTCTTTATATGAATGTGAGAGTAGCACATTCCCATGACCAGGCTCATAGATGTGATGAGATTACCCTTGCATGAGAGGAGGAGCAGCATCTCGGAGGAAGTAGGTCACTTAAGGTGGCCCAAATAGAGATGTTTCATCCACTCCTTCAAAAATTCATAGGAATCGAGACTATAGAGCTTGGTGTTTTAGAGAGCAGGAGCCGATGTTTTATCACCATCGGGTATACACACCTTTAAACCCTGACCATGTTTTATCACCATCGGGTATGCACACCCTTAAACCCTGACCATGTGCTTGATGATATTGATCGTCGGGACCAATTAGGCACTCTGTTACCTAAACTATGATAAGCATTGGTAGCCTATTAATTATTACAACACATTACCAAAATGAGTTAATGGGTGCAGATATCCATTATAGGATGTAAAAAATGGATTGGGATTATGCTACAAATCTCATCTGTAGCCATGCTTTCTGCGGATGGGGAATCCTTCCCTGCTTCTTCTGACATCATTGCAATGATGGTCAGATTCACTGCTGGAATCGCTAGAAACCCGATAATGGGGAGCGTCTTCTTCACCTGCTTAACAACGTCCCCACTGCAAATTGCAGACTTCGGAGGGCAGCTTCTGCATCGAAAATTATATTTGCAATGTCTTTTGGTAATTTAGAGCCCTTTTTGGGATGCTTAAATCTGCCTTGTGTTTTCATTTTGATTGCAAAGCTAGCGTATGCTTTTCGTGCTTTTGAAATCAATTTTTAAAAATTTACACCATGAAATTTATCCAAAATGGGAGCTTTGGAACAGGGTATGGACATCCATCAAAGAAAAATGGAAGCGCAGTTTTCGTTAGATATCAAATTTGGAAATGCTCTGGTAGACATGTATCCAAAATGTGGAAGCATAGACAAGGCACACGAACTGTTTGGCAGGATGCCTGAAAGAAATGTGGTTTCATCGAATGCCATGATTGCTGGAAATGCATAGAATGCGTCTATTACAAAGCAACTTGAAAAGTTTCAATTAAATGTGATTGGCAGGTGTATAGCTAGACTCTACAATCTTTGCCAACAAACTTGCAGCTTGTGCAGAAATGGGAGCTTTGGAACGGAGTATGGACATCCATCATACGATAAACGATGAATGAATTTCACCAGATGTTCTAGTTGCAATTGCCCTGGTAGATATGTATGCAAATTGCAAAATGAGGAAGCATAGACAAGGCACGTTATCTGTTTGACAAAATGTATATAGAGACCAATAGAGATGGAGAGAGAGATATAGAGAGGGAGAGAAATAGTCGAAGATAAAAGAGAGGGAGAGAGGGGGAGAGATAGAGATAAATATATGGGCAGAGAAAGGGAGAGAAATATAGATATAGAGAGATAGATAAGGGGATAGGGGGAGAGATGGACAAAGATAGGGGTATGTTAAAATCTACTTTCATTAAATTATAAATACATGAATCATACAAATCTAGTATTCAAATGCAACTTAATTCATATAATATTTGATCCATTAATTTATATAATATTAATCTCACATTAATTATTTTAAAATTTAATAGTAAAATACTAAATTTGTTTTTCAAAGATAAATTATAAAATCTTAAATAATACAGATCCATTTAAAAAAAAATAAAAATTAGAAAAAAAAAACATTTGATCTTAATCTTTTATAATAAAAATTATTAATAACCATAACTTATAAAGTATATACCACTATAATAAAATATATTTCTGATATATTTTTAGATAAATAAATAACAGCCCAACTTAAGAGATACGATTTAAAAAACTTTTCCTGTATAATTTTTTTTATTGGAGAAAGAAGCTTTAAAAAGCAATTACAGAAAATAAATACAAATCTGTTTCAAAACAGCAATAACTCAGCCAATGAAATAGACTTAGACTGTAACAAGAGCAGCTACAGCCATTGAAGAACAGCAGTTACAGACTTCAAAAAACAGCAACAAAATGGAGTATAAGAAGATGACTGTGACTGAAATAGATGATAAAAGCCTACAAACAACTTGTCCTTTTGCCTAATTTTATAATTTTATTACTCGTCTTTGGCCTGCTTTTCCTCCTTTTGTTAAAGAGGAGCTTTTTTTACATGAGGCAATATATGAACTCTCAGCATAAATTTGTTTTCATTGTTCAGCTGCTCAAAAATACAAGTGTCTCCTTCCTTTATATTATTATCACGTACAAAATATCTCCACCCCGCACTAAAGACATGGGCGTTGTCCTTAATAAGGCATCGTACCTTCCATTCCTTACACTCTCCATCCAAAAGCACAACTTCACTTTTTTCGTTTGGTAGTTGAATCGGATTATTACTTGGTCTTGGGAACGCCTGCGTCACAGGAACTAAGTTACTTAACCCAATAAATCATTGGATTGCATTAATTTAGTGCATTCTTCTTGAACTTTAGAATTCACACAAATGCAGATGTCCATATTAGACCATTAGAGATCTATCAGAAAAATGAAGTAATAAAAGGATATTGTTCACCTGTTAACTACCTCTTTGTAGACTCTTTACTCTTAATTTAAATTTGAAAACATATATAACCAAAGAAAGCAGAGAATTTGATCTCACTAGACAGCATGATCGACTTATATTCCATGATTTAATAACCCTTGAACAAAAGGGTTTATCTGATTTGAAAGGAGCACCAGATTCCATTGTCATGTGCTTGTCAGAGGAGACACAATGTCTGGCCTGCTTTTCTTCCTCCTCTTGTTGAAGAGGAGCTTTGTTTGCACAAGGAAAGATATGAACTCTGAACATAAATTTGTTTTGATTGTTGTTCAGCTGCTCAAAAATACACGTGTCTCCTTCCTTTATATTATTACCACGTGTAAAATGTCTCCACCCTCCACTAAATCTAGGCGTATTGTTATTAATAATGCATTGTACCTTCCATTCCTTACACTCTCCATTCAAAAGAAAAACTTCGCTTTTTTGGTTTGGAAGCTGAATTGGATAATCCCGTAGTTTTGTGAATTCCTGCATTCTCAAACCATGCCAAAAACTAAGTAATTTAACCCAAAAGATCATTGATTTAATACATTCTTCTTAAACTTCGCAATTCACACAAATGCAGATTTCCATATTATGCCTTGCATATTGTAAGCTTGTTAAATGCCTCTGTTTTAGATCCTCTACTCCTACTGAAAATTTGAAAATATATATAACCAAAGAAAGCAGAGAATTTGATCTCACTAGCATGTGTGGTTCATTTACATTCCATGATTTCATAACCATTTTACGAAAGGGTTTATCTGATTTGAAAGGAGCAGCAGACTCCATTGTCATGTGCTTCCTAGAGGAGAAACAATGTCCCTGGTTCTTGGATGAATAGCCTGCAGCAAATTAACTTTGTTGTTATACGAGTTCTCCTAATAAAAATAGGATCTGAATGGCTGTTTTAAAAGTAAAAATAAATTATGGAGCTTAAAAATTTAATAAGCTCTGTATTTCTAGACAAAACTTTTGCTTACCAAGAAAAGAAGATTTCCTTTTCCTCCCTCGTTTTACAGCCGCTGCTTCATATGTATCATTGTTTTCCTCATCCGAAACCAAATCAATCAGTAACTTTGGTTGATTAGGGCTTCTCTTATCCAAACCAGTGTTTGTTTTCTCAAGTTGAAGAGCACTGATATTTTTCACACACCCACTTCTTTCAAATATCTGAACCTTGAAATACAGCTTCAATATATACTCGAACACAACAATATCTCCCAATTGCAGCCCATGGTAATTGACAAAATTTTCCCACCCATCTCGCAATTCCAGTTGATTGTTTGTAAACAATAATTGTACATCCCACTCCTGCCCACTTGGGCCTTGCAAAACCATATGTTCCTCTCTGTCATTTATAAACTGTGAAGCAAATGCAGGAGGAATGTTCTGCAGTAAACACATTACAGAATTTGTTTTTACAGATTCTAAACAGTGTATATGAAATCAAAACATTAAGTGTAAAATTTACCAGTTTTTCTGCAAAGTCTCCAAGCATAACTTTGAAGAAGGAGACACACCCATCAAAGCGCTCTTTCTCATTGTGTTTACCATGATTTCTAAAACATTTCAAACTGCACATCCTGCATGGTATAAAAAGCTCTCCTGTTTCTTCATCTTCCATGGCAAACCCAGATGCAAAGCTTGTAAAGGTACGCCCAAAAGCACATTTAAAATCCTCAAACACCGAACAGCCAAAGTGTGAAGAATGACTGACGTGCACTTGAAGTCAAGTAACAGAGAATGTCAAGTACAATTAGATCACTGTGAAGAAAAGAGAGTGAAGAGCAATGATGTATTTTATCATAATCATGGCGAGAGTTGTGTGATGAATGATATCCTATCAGGGAGGACCCAAGAAATATACATCGATCACTTAGATTTCGACATAATTGCAAAGAATGGCAGTATTGGAATAAGGCGAGGCGTACAGATCGTATAAGCATGGCTGACACGTTACTGTGAAGGATTCCTGCTCTCGCACGTGTATGGGATGTGTTCGTTTGTCCTTTTTCCTGCAATTTTAAATTTAAAACTTAGCTAAATTTTTATAACTCCAAAAAAATCGTTAACTGCAAATTATCTGCCAACAAAATTAGGAAAAACAATACAAAGAAATCGTTAACTGATTATGAAGTCAGATAATTTCTCCTGGGATTAATAGAAGTTTTAGGTAACTCACAATTATAAAGATAAATAATTCTTCTATTACCAAAAAGTAACTTGGAAGTATGAATATTTATTTTCCTAGGATTAATAGGAAGTTTCTTTAGGTAATCCCACTATAAAGATAAATAATTCTTCTAATACCAAAAGTAACTTGAAGTATGAATATTTATTTTATTTGTAGATTATATTTGTTTATTATATATTTTTAATTAAAAATAAATGAGTTTTGATAGGATATAATTCTTTTGTAAAGTGTCAATACAATAAAATTTCCTCCTACAAAATAATAAAATATTGTTACAAAAAATTAAAGGTAATATAAAGTTAAACAATAATAAAAATCAGTTATCTAAGGAACAATATTATATCCAACAAATGACTAATATAATGTCATATGGTTGAAGCCAAATTTTCCAAAGATATTTAATTAATCTTGATCATCTTGTTCTAATACTCAAAAATAATTTTGCTCAAATCTCTCTCTCTTTTTTTAAGAACTAGGAAAAGTCCCTAATCTATTACCCTAATTTTCAGATTTTCTTGAATTTTGTCATTATCTTTTTTTTTAAAAAGATTTTAATTTTAGAGTTTGGGACTAATTTTTAACTTCAATTTTAGATTTTAGATGATAAATGTGAAGTCATTTAATTATGCATTTTTAATTTGATTATATATTTAATTATAGATGATAAGAGTGAAATTGGAAATAAAAGATTAAGTGAGCAATATGAAAACAATAAGTTTAGGTCTAAATCAAAACCAAATAGAAACCAATTAAGTGATTATTGTATTTGTTATATTTAAAGTGGGTAAGGAGAACATGATGACATTATACTTAATTTGAGCTAGGTAGAGTTAGTCATATAATTTCTATGTTTATAATCATGTTAAATTGGTTAAAATCAAAATTATTTGACTTTAAATTTACATTATATTAATTATCTTGACATGTTTATGCTATTTGTCATTTTAATAAGTTTAAATTTTGAATCCTAATGAATTGATTAGAAAATCTAAAATTAGAAGGGTGTATGTTTAATATTATAAATTTTTTCATGGAGATTGATTGGTACATTAATAGAATAATCAATTGTTTTGTTTAATAATGAAAAGTTAATATTATATATATTTCTTGAAATTATTTTTTACAAAAATGAATAAAATTTAATTGATAGTATATCATTGAAGTTGAACCCCAATAAGAATTTCATATTTAGGATTAAAATACAATGGGGCTTGGTTATAAGGGTTTCTATGGTGTTCTCTTTTTAAAAAAAAAAAAATTAGTTCTACATTTAAAATTGTTCGTTTTATTAATTGGGCCAAAACCCATTAATGGGATATATTGTAGGGTTTCTAAAAATTCAAATACAGTGATTTTTTATAATTTGATTAATTCTATAGAGATAGTGTAGGAGATGCAACTAGAAATGGTAAACCTATAAAATGGAGTTGGCAAAATAGAGAATTCATAATCTTAAATTTTGGTTTTATTTGTATGTCTCTAATAAATAATAACACAAGATTGAAGTGATATAAAATACTAATTTTGTGATAAGGTAGAAAACCATAGAAGCATTATGAAGACCAAGAGTTTACCATCAAAACTAGGGTAAACTCCACAATAGTGGGTTACAATTTTTGAACGTAAGAATAATTAGAAATGCTCATCAAAAAATTGAAATGGTTTCATCTCTCTTTCTAAATGAAGGGGGTTTAAACGAACCACCCCCTTCTAATGAACCCCTGGCTCCCCCACCTTTCTATCGAACCCCCTTTGTAATTCATATAAGGGGCCCACTGAACCCCCTTCATAAGGGGTCCTAATGCCCTCCCTTTTACCTCCCCACTACTCAAAATTTCTATGCATTTTTGACCATTGGAAGCTTGGGAAGGAGGTGCAAATGGAGTCAACTTAATAAAACAAATTGATGATTTTAGAAGTGGATCGAAAACCGGCCTCTGAGCAAAATTGGCGTCCTTAATATACTGTTTTTACCTGTATATTCTGGCCTTTTAATTGCTCACAAGTTCCTTCACCTTTAATGCAAGTTCCCACAAAGTGTCCTATCAGGAAAAACAAAACCTGAGGAAAAAAATTGAAATATATATATATCCACCTGTGGTATTGATGTCCCTCGCTCAAAAAAAAAAAGAAAAAAATGAATAATACATACCAAAAGTTAAGTGCATGTCAAGTGCACCTATATGTCTAAATTATAAATGTTTCTTGACTTCAAAACTTAATTAAAAGAAAAATTCATTGAACAAAATGCTATGTAGAAACAAAAAATGAAAAGCCTGATAATTTGTGTTACCTCAACCCAAATCAAAAAAGAATTATAGTTTTACAAGTTTGCCGGTACACACCACTTCTTTAAAAAATGTTACTTAATATTAAAACTGCTATCATGGAGACACAAAAATATTTATAATTTAATTTATTTTTAAAAAAAGATACATTTGGAATCTACAAAAAAAATCTCACAAATCATTAGTTCATATCATCTTCAAATTCCCAATAGTTTAGCTACTATAAAAATGAAGTTTCTAAAAATGTTAATTTAAATGTACAAGTTTGGCCAAAAGTGTAAACAAACATTGTTGTTTTTACCATAATTTCTATTAATTGAGTTACATTATTTAGTTGTCCTATTATAACCCATAGAATTGATGATACATGATTACAATTTAAGTTATACTTTATTACATAATATATCAAATTCATCATTTACAATTATGATGCAAATCATCATGTGAAGTTGTATATAGTTTTTATGTTTAAGACATTGATTGTTCTTAATGTTATATGGATTATTATGTTAGAAAACATAGAATTAATTATGTTTGTTCTTATCTTCACTAGTTTTTTAATATGTGCATGTTTTGAATGTTGATTTTAGAAAATCCCTTGTATGCATTATAAACTGTTATGAAAAAATTGTTAGTGAGAAGGGACATTTAATGGAAAATGTGAAACTAATAATATCATTAGAGACATTGCTAGATGTGTGATTTTAAAAGCATGATTTTGTTTACCTTTAAGAATAGTAGCTTCACAATCAATAGGATTTGATGTTAAGAAGAATATTGTGGATTACTTATTTTAGATGAAAATAATACTATTTTTCACCTAGTTGGATTAATGATTGTGTATGTAAAATTGGATGATTGATAGTGACTTATTTTGTGATTTTGATTGTGTCTACATTATTGGATGATGTCGTTTGAAATACAAGAAATGTACATATTTGCGATGTTTGAAGATAGCTTTCTTGCTTCTCTTTCCTTATTGAAATAATCATATGTAGAATTTTCATAAGAAACCTTATGAATATTATGCAATCATAATGAAAAATTAATGATGTAATTGGTGAAAGAATTTAGTGACTATTAATGAATGTGATGCTTCTTCATTATTTCATAGTGTTATTATTTACATATACCTATTATGTATTTATATAAGAAATGATCAATAAAACTTAGCCATCAAGAAAAAAATTATGATAACCAACCCTAACAACTATTCATATGCTTGATTTCATAGGAATAAGCTTCTACAAAACCACTAAGTAACTACATATTACATAAATCATGTACCTTGTTTGAAAGAATAAGTACATATAAAATATTCAAAGATCAAGGCCTTTGTTATTTGAAAATTTATATTTATACCCAATTTTTAATAATAAGAAGGGGATCATAGTGTATTTTTTAGATTATATAAGATTATGGTAGGAAAGAACATCACAAATTAGTAAACTACATAGATAGCATATACCAGAACACAATATTCAAGATCCAAACTAACTTGTAGCATAGTATATTACTTATAAACAACTCTAATACAACATCAGTCTATCTTCCATATACACATCAAGTCATGTAATACATTCTCCTTCTTTGATATACATAACATTAAATATTATAGTTCAAGTCAATTCATTCTTCTATTTATCTATATCTTATATATTCTTTCTCTCTTTATTCCACATCTATTACATTATCTTGTTTATTCTATCTATCTGAGCCCTTCCTATACCAAAATATAAGTATCTTCATGGGGTGTGTCTTTTGTGCATGTGATAGCTCTTGGGTGTGGTGGTGTTATATTCCTTTTTTGATAGATGAATTTTATTGTAGGGTTAGATTTTTCCTTCCAATGGTTCATCATCCCCTCTTTCAAACTTCTTACCCTCAAGACATCATGGGTATTTCCTAAAAAAAAATGATCAAATTGTGTAGCAAAAAATGAGAAAAAGTATTTTTCATGATAAGATTTTTTAAAATGGCCATTAGTTAAGTGTACTATCTCTCCCACTAGGTGATCCCTTGTTGTTGTAGTACTTATTTTCCCATTAATACCTAGAGTGGAGCTTATTTTTCTTGATCTAATGTATCTAGTATATGAATTAACATGGTGACTTTATTTTCTTATATGAGTAGAGATTTATACTATTGGAAAGGAAGATACTACTTATTTGAGGTATTTTATTTGACCTCTTAGCATTTACCTTTAATTACAAACTTGATAGTATTAGTTATAAAGTGATTCAATGTATACCTACTAACTTCCATTTTTAGATGCTTCCTACAATATCTTATTCTCAATATTTTTAAGTTGTACCTTCAATTATTTTCTAGTTCAAGACATCCAATACAAAAATTGGTATGCAAACTTTATATTTTTAAAAATTGTAAATACATGTTGCTTATTTCAACTTCTAACTTAGATTGTGCATTATCACATTTATTTATTATTTCTTAAATTTATTTATTTTCTATATCCTCCATTATATTTTATGAAACTATCTCCTCTTGATTATGCATTTTTTCTAATATATCATCTATAAATTATTTCAATTTTTATCCTAGGGTGGTTTTTTAGTATCCTTAGTGAATTGTAGAGATATTGCATGTAGTTTCTGTAGTATATTATCTACTATATCTACTACACCTACTTTTTTGAGTAGTTCTTCCCTTACTATTGATCATAGCATATCACCTATTTGAATTTTTTGCAAAGGTGATATTTGTGCTAAGTCTATAATTAGCAATTATAAAAATGAAGGGGATGGTAGTGGTTGGAGTTGCTTTTGTTTAGAAAAAAATAGTTTTTTTTTTCTCTAATAATGGCAACGTGGATAAATAGATGATGGAGGTGAAGGAGGTTCTTGTCCTAATACCTCAGGTATTATGTAATACTTTTTCTATTCTCTTTACTTTATTTCTTATTCATTTATTGATTCATTTTGTTATTTCTCCTATAGTAGTATCTCTTTCTATTGTGCCACTTTTTCCTTTTCCTCCTTTAATAGTGTAGTATAGGATTTTTGATTAACCTCTCTAGTTTCTTGTTTGAATCTTTCACTCTTTTGCTTGAGACAAGAGGTTTCTTGTTTTTTTTTAAAATTTGAGTTCTTCTTACTATAAAAATTTCAATTTCTTCTTTATTTAATGTAAATTATATCATAATTTTAATTAAAATCTTCTTTTACTATCTCTTCTTCTAGTCTTACTACTTTTCTATCTCAATAATTTTCTAATTCTTCTAGAAATATTTCTATTATTTTGGCAAGTGTATGTAGTGTAGTTGAGATGGAGTCTTTAACATGGCATTCTCATTTACTTTTTTTTATTTTTTATTAAACTTTGGGTACATTTGTGTTATTATAAGGGGAATTCCCTTAGAAAAGGGTCATATTTATAATTTCATTTGATTTATTAGATCTTCCTTCTCTTTTTATTTTCCTCTAGTTTCTTTTATGTGTATTTCTCTATTGTTATGGTGGCTTGTTCATTAGGAGATGGTTCTATATCTACCTCTTCTACCAAATGTGGTGGTTCTACTCGTTCAACTCTCTTCATATCTCTATTCTATGTAGCATGCATTTTCTTTTGGAATTTTATTTATATTTAGGGTGATAGGTGGCACCTTTCTTTTTCTCACTTCTTACTTTGAGCAAAGCCTCCACAACTTCCCTTGTTGGTGATTTTGGTGCTTGTGCTTGGGTTTACAATGGAGATACTAGTATTTTTCCTTTTGTTGAGATAGATGGTGATCTCTTCTCCAACAACTATTTCTTTAGTACCTTATGAGTTGATGAATCTATAATCTCAAACCCTAAATATTATATTTTCAACCAGCCAAATTGATGTACATGTGACATAATTTATTCTTAAATGGTGAGAGAATCTAAAATGATTGTGTCATCTGGTGTTGCAAGGTCCTAGTGCAAAACCCATTTTCATGCAACTTACCCTTTTCCTTTTCAAGTTTCTCTTTAGAACTTTTATTATTTAGTTTATCTATATAATAAAATTGTAGGTTCAA
>VDFB02355705.1:0-143153 GCA_007258455.2 Sequoia sempervirens | reverse complement strand
TAATGATTCCGGTCCAAGAATTGAATGATGTTGTGGAAATGCATGATAAAGTCATTACTAGAGACCTAGAGGCAGTGAGGATCCTGAAGAATCTACAATAGCTGCTTTTCCTTTTTTGGTTGGTGTCTAGTTTGTTGTTTTGACCTCCTTTTTGTGATGGGGTTGCTTGTTTTTTAATGTCTTCTCTTTCTAGCAGCCTTCTCATTTTGTAAAGGGTTTCGGGGCCCCTTCAAAACTTGCTTTTCCACTAATGAAAAACTTTGTCTTATTAACATCTAATATTTTGAGTATATTATTCTTAACTCTAATCTGTACTTGGCAGAATCAGTATTTCTTATTTAATTTTGAAGCTTTTTTCATAGCTCTTAAGAGCTCTCCTTCCAAGATTCTTTCTGATTGGAACCTGAGCTCTTACTTGTTGTTGAGGATTGTGCTTGAGCATGGTTCCTTACAACAACCAGCTCCCAAGCTTGCCACCGATTGAGATGCCCTGGCCGAGATTCTGCAGCAGGTGTTGCCATTCTGACCTCCATCATTTCAGGAATTGCAGAAATACAAGATCTTGCACTAGTATTCTCATGGGTGCACAATAGACCGACATGTATAATTCTCACTACTTCTTCATTCTATCTTGATGGTGACAGGTTTGCATCTACCAATTCAAGAATCTTATTTTCCTCACATCGATACCAAGCCTGTATTACCAACACAAATATTTTATGATAATATTATGCTACACTACAATATATTGCAATGCGTTATATAAAAATATAGTTTGAATATGGAGTATTACCCATTCAAGAAGGTTACTCCTTTCTTCTTCAAAGCTTATGTCTGTATGGGTTTTTCCCTCACAACTTCAAGCAAAACTCCAAAGTTGTAAACTTTTGACTTCTCTGAGAGATGCCCTTTCAAAGCATATTCTGGAGCCAGACACCCCCTGAATATTTGAAATGAAAAGAAAGATTAGCACAATGGAAAGTACTTGTGGAGTATAAAGAAATTTAAAATATATAGTTCTTTTTCAGATTACATGGTTCCAGCCTGTAAAGTGCCTTGCCAAATCTGATGTGAAAAGTATGATTTTCTGCCTTAGACAATTTGACAAACACTTTGTATGCAATCTTCAATTTGCTGGTAATTGATTTCAGATTGCTTTGCCTTTGATTTAAGGAATGCAAATGTTGTTCAAATGCTCGGAAATAACTTCTAAGATATGTATTCAAAGATCTAAAATGAAGATGCAACTCTTTTTGTGTTTTCAAGTGCATATAAATGAATTTCTAAATGCAAATGCACACCTACAGCCAAGAGGTATTTTCACAAACACTTGGCATGCAAACTAGATAAATGAAATGCAATTACATAAGATAGACATTTTGTCAAACAATTAGCAAACAAACTCCTTATCTCTCCAATCTTATATTATACTAACATGAATGGCTACAATCTGATTATAAAATTTCCACATGAACTTTTCAATCTATCTTCTATGAATGGAATTACAAAATGCAATTTGGCTGCAACAGCATTACAATTGATGTCCTTTGATACACTTTGAATTGCAATTACAATGACTGATTGTTGGCAACCTCAACTAATGCTCTCTAACAGCAACTATAGACTAAAAATGCAATGCTAAACCAAACTAGAAGAACCTGGTTTCTTAACACAGCAGCCCCAATAAATTCGTATGTCTTTGCTGAAGTTATTTTTGACCCTTAGAATGCAGCGCCTGGCCTTCTTGATGCCACTCAAACTCCACAGAATTTTTCCAGAATTTATAATCTCCTCTTTACATAAAATCGCACCCCAACAAGAGTGCCCAGCTTGTGAAGATTACCACAATTTTCCCTTGCAGCCACTAATATCAAAATCGGCCTGCATATAGTTGCCTCCTAGTACCAATGTGTTCCTTTTGGAGAGCTGATATCACTCCACAATCCGCCAAGGTCTGAGATGAAGATGATGATGTGCAACAGCAAAATTGTCCCACTTCAAGTCTGAAAATCTTCAACCAGCAATCTGCAATTCTTCCTTTTCAAATCGACTTCTCCACAATCACAAAATTTGTCCTTCTTCAAACAAATAAATACTTCAATCCAAATCTGCAATTGAGCTCCTTGATTAGATTTCTCCTTAGCACCAAAATTTGGCTGAAAGCCGCAAAATTTTGCCAATGAAGTCCAAAGTGAGAAGTCTGAAGTAACTCCTCCACAATTCCAACTAGGGTTGGTGTTGCACAACCGAAATTGACACTTAACCAGCTAGGTTTGGTCTTTCACAAATGAAGACTGGAAATCAATAAGCTAAGCATTCAGCTTCAGCAACGTAGTAGAAAAAGTGTATTCAACTCAAGATATCTCAAATGCCCTCCAAAAGCTCCTTATAAAGAAATTGCAAGAGATTTCAAGAAGCTTCTAGCATAAATTATTATTTTATTCTTTCAACTGACTTTTTTAATATTATTTTATTTTTAGTCACTTTAATATTAAATTAATTAAATATAAGGTTACCTTTTAATATTTATTTATTTAATAGCCTTATAAGTAATTAATTTAATATAAACTCCTTATTGTTCCAAATTGGGGACATAACACAGCCACTATTTAGCTGACATGAGTACTTTCCTCATCAAAGAGCCTGGCCAACCCAAAATCTGCCATTTTGGGATTGAAATGTTTATTTAGAAGAATATTTGTAGGTTTGATGTCTCTATTCACAATTCTTATAAGTAATTCGTCATGTAGAAATGCAATCCCTCGTGCAACTCCTAGGAAAATTCTGTACCGGGTGGGCTAATCTAGCTTGATCCTAGTCTCACTGGAATCTGTGAATTAGAATCAGAATACAAGAAATAAAATCAGTTCCCATTTACTGTGTGATATTACTTAATAGTTCATAGCTAGTGAACGATGAATTTTCTGTACAGTGTAACTGGTTATATTCAACTTTAGATATAGGATGGCTTCACCAAATAAAGCTCGAGCAAGGTTTTCATTTTCTATATATTTGTATACTAGGAGAAGCTCCCCTCCTACACAACACCCATAAAGTTTAACAAGATTTGGATGTTGCACTGCAGTGATTATGCTTCATTCAGAAACTCATGATTCCCTTGTTTGGACAAGTGTGACAACTGCTTTATTGCTACTTTTCTTCCACCTGGTAGTATGCCTTGCACAGTGTATGTGTTCTGTCATAAACTTATAACAATAGTGTAATAAGCATTTCATGATTCCCTGAGAAGCACCAATATAAATGTTATGCACATTTCATGATAATATTGACTATGTAAACTCAACTTAAAATTTTAGGGTGCATATCAATCTACCTTGTAAACTGCACCAAATCCACCCTGCCCTATCTTATTTTTGGGATCAAAATTATTTATTACAATTTTCATCAGCTTTAAGCTAATTGCGTGTCATTTTCTTTAATTCTGCTAACCCTCCAACTACATTGAGGGAATTAGATGGTATCAGTTTTGAAAATTACTCACCTTTGTCCCTCCTAACAAAATTGAATATGTTGTCCCACATTTTTGCCTTCGTGATAAAGATTTAAGACATAATCAGCAAAAGGACCAGGGTCCCACTCCTACAATAATTATA
Source organism: Sequoia sempervirens (assembly GCA_007258455.2). Classification (NCBI taxonomy): domain Eukaryota; kingdom Viridiplantae; phylum Streptophyta; class Pinopsida; order Cupressales; family Cupressaceae; genus Sequoia; species Sequoia sempervirens. The sequence continues at coordinate 139,539 of VDFB02355705.1, read as the reverse complement.
GCTATTTTAATAGCCTTTGTATTCTTGGGAATATGGGGTTTGTATTCTGCCAGATGGATATTCAGTGATATCAGGTATCAGCATAAAAAGGAGAGATAACAAAGGATTCATTAAAAAGAACACCATAATTTATATAATTACTACATGATCAAAAAACACTAGGCTATTCAGTTGGCATTCAGCACTCTAAACAGTTGAAAAACAATGAAAACATAATAATGATTGTAGACGACCACACATCCATGTCCATGATACTACTGATATTTCAGATTTCAACACATTGCTTCCTTGCATTGTTTTTGATCAGTTTGACTAAGCACAACTGTTAGAATGATAATACATGAAATTTGGTCAAATTTCTTATCCTTTTTGTAGCAATTGAAGACATTAAAAATCAGACTGCAATCTTGGTACAGACACCTAAAAACTGAACCAAACTGCTAAAGGAGAAAGGATATACCTGAATATAGACATCAAATATCCACACTATTTCTGAATTTTTAGCATCTGGAAACTGTATCTCTGCAAAGTGGAGTTGTACATTTTATGGTTCATTTTGGAGGCCCAGGCCATAGTACCTTGGTGAGGAAGGAGAAGCGTGTGCTGTGTTGTACAGTTCTAGATCAATGGAGCTAGGTGGGCTGTTACCCTTAACTTTATGTGGAGTCTTGAACTCAAGCATGTATTCTGTGTAATGTTTCATAAAATAACCTACATTACTAACACCCCAATTTTGTTTGGGGCTCAGATAGAATGTTGAGTCACCCAGTTCATTAGAATCACTGTCAAAATGAAGTCTATGAGCAGAGGTTTTTAGTTGTTTTCCTCCACAGTTAATAGCCAAATGATAATCTGCCAAGTAAGGAACCCAAATTGTATCAGAGTTTTAATACCTGCACCATAGAACTACATAACAAAACATGTCTACAAGACAAGATTCTTAAATGCTGGGATGGTTCTGAATATATAAGGGTTCCATTAATACTTAATTAAGCATGAATGGGTATTTTGTAACAAACATTGAAACATGTCATTATTGATAAAGGAGACAATATGTTGCCGCTTCTGAGTTTATGTTTCCTTTATTTGTTTTATAATCTTCAAACATTGAGACAACATATCTTTTGATTAGGTACTAGTCAATTTGATTGACCTTCTAACAACTAATATTTAACAAATAGAAGTTGTGTTGGTTGTTTTTAAACCTACATTTGAGATCCTTGAAGTAAATTTGCTGTCTCTATGTTTCATTGTGACTTCTTCCACCATTGATTGCAAAGTTCTTCTCTAGCTTGTTCTTGGATTTATCCTAGCAGTTTCTTGCAGCATTCTCATTAATTATTTATATTTGAACATGGAAAATTTAAATATGCTACCACTGTTTGGGACTACATGACTTTTTTTAATCTGCTCCTCTTAGGGGTTGACTTGCAAACTTTGAAACAAGGAAAAACAAAGAAGAAGAACTATCGTGTTAGCATGAATGCAAACCTAAAGTGATAGCCTATGTATTATGTACCATATAGGCACAGTATATTATTTGTACAGAAACATCCACCATATGTATGAGGGGCAAAACAACCTGTGACAGTTTTCCTCTCCTATTAAATACTCTGGTCAAACACCGCTACCCTTGTGACTAATTTATCAGTGATGGATTGCATGTCACCCTCTTACTTCATTACAACACCAAGCACAAAATGGCATGGAGCATTGCAGTCAGATATCTTTTAACCCTGATTTGTAGACAAAACAACTGTTAGAACTTTGGTGTGCTATACACTTGTTGAGTTCCGATTGAGGTACTTGGTGAGAGAGGATGGTGAACTGTTTGAGTTCATGTTGAAGTGTTTTATGATAGATTGGTAAATAGCTGGAAAAAGCTATGCAGTGAGTTGCAGTGAGTTTTAGATGTTGTAGTTTACCATAGAGGCTTGTCTAAGTCCTAAGTCCAACATTGCTATGGTTGCAACTGCAAGTTGTTTGATGGAGAACTCACTTGTAGTGCCCCTCCCATTTGCATCTTGTTAATGTAGATCGGTGTTTTAGCTTCATTGTTCCCTTGTGATTGTTGTGGTGATTATTTTAAGGCTTTGAATGGTGTGTATGAACCACCGCATATTCGAGATGAGATTCCTCAACATGTTGGTTGGCATTTGTATGTTTACATGCTTGAGTTATCATTATGTTTCAATTCAATGACGTGCATTATATATGCTATGGTTAAATGCAATCCTGATTATTGATGTTCAAAAGAAATGATTTATATGCTTATGCTATTGGACCCTGTTGGGATGATTATGTTGTGCTTCAGCTATATATACATTGAGCAAGTAAGTACCCTTGACGTGTGTTAAATGGTTACAAGTACATGGCTTTTTCTCCACCTAGCTACACAAGTATGAGTTATTCCCCAACGGTGGTTAATTCGAAGATGTTATATTGGGTCTCCCTATCCATTCCCTGATCGTACTCAAACTGAGTACGGTATGTGTCATATTTGACCTTATGTGAACCCAGATCTGAGTTAGGAATTATTCTAGAATCCCTATGTGTTGTGAAATGCCAATGCATGCTTGATTTAAATAATTTCCTAATTTAATGTTTTTTCGTAAAATATTTAATAAGTTGTAAATTTCATGATTTAATCGCGTTTTAATCATGGAATCGGATTAAAATAAATATTAAATGATAGTTAAATTACCTTTTTGATTGTAAATGAAATGCTAGGAATTTAAATGATTTTTATAGTGATTATCAAAATATTTATATATTTTGGGAAATAGGAAAATGAAAATATAGTTAATTAATTTTGAAAAAACCCGGTGGTAATGTGTATTTGTGCCAATTTAATCATATGGATTTAAATGGCTTCAAAAGATTGAATGTGATTGTTTTACTTATATTTGACAATTTAAAAAAATAAATAAAGAAAATCAGAAATTAGAAAATATGAAAAAAGGAAAAAGGAATAAGGAGAAAATAGACTTAGCTTTATAATTCATTATTTGTTTGGAGGATGTTTGCTCTCAAAAACCCTCTTCTTGCCCAAAATTTGAAAATGTGATTGGGAATGCAATTGTGAGCAATTTTTTATGGGATTTGAAGCAATGGGATAGGATGGGGAGGGGAATGTGATTGCAAGTGGTCTTGTGTGTTCGTTTGGCATGCTTGGAGTATTCTCCACTTAAAATTTGAACATGAATTCAAGTAATTTGTTTATATCTTTTAATTTAGCCAATTTCTTTCAATTTAAAAGGTTGGAATAGAATTGGGGGAGTGTAGACACCTCCCAACACGATTCAATTTGAAAAATATCATGTTTGTTTTATTGTTTTGTATTTTTTTTTTAAAACTTCCAAAATATAGGGTTATAATTGTGAAATGCAAAATTGACTTGAACAATGTGTAGTTGGGTGTGTTTAGAGCAAAAGGGTATGTTTAGAATTTTGAAATTTTAATTTTAATTTTTCAAGTTTTCTTCAATGGCGTTTTTGGGATTTTATGGTTTTCCAATGTAAAATAAAATTAGAAAAATTAAAATTGTGCATGTTTTATGATGTTTTTTAATGTGGGGAAGTCTTGTTATTCATTAATGGTGAAATTGAAATTTGAATTTTAAATTTTTGAGCATTCTTTAATGGCGAAATTGGAAAATGAATGGTTTTCCTTTATAAAGCGGCCCTAGGAATGTTAGTCCCATGTGCTGCACACATCCCTAGATCCCCTAGGTGTACCATAAATAGTATAATATTAGATTTAAACATTATGCAAGGTGGACAATGTACCTATTTCTAACATTCTCCCACTAGTATACATTTCATAAGGGTAAACAAGTAAACTCAAACATCAACAAGGGAACAATCCCTATAGCCACATATACTATAAAGGAATCAAAGTGCTCCATCAAGATACCTACAACAAGAATCAAGGCGATCACCATCTCAAACATGAATTCTCTCATCCGTTATCATGCCAATACATAGATAATAATCCATGTAAAGAGATGCTACACTATCTGTCAAAAAGAAGCATAAGTCTCGCCTCCAATTGATATCCCAAAACACAAACACTCAATCCAAAGGTAACAAATATACATTAGTACCTACCAAGAAAATCGCCATAGTTGAAATAGCATTCACATAACACATCCAACTATCCATACCTCAAAGGGATACAAAACATAACAAATGAATCTCATGCCATCATATCCAACCCATAACATGCAATCACAAGCTCCTAGTGATAAACCAATCATATGATGAGCATTCACATCTAGGAATTCCCACTGCATAGGTGATGTCAAATCTAAAGATGATCAAGACATCCAAAGATCCACCAATAGCATCACATAGAAGGTGTGATCAACATCATGTAGTACCAAGGAACATCCACAAGGATATGCAAAACTTGCAAACAAATGTACTACAAGAAACTATCACCACAAGTCTCCATAACTCTCCCAAGTTCTTCATAGTCAACAAAGGAAAGAGATAAAGGAACCTTTATGCCATCCCCAAATAATAATGAGCAATACATGACCACAAACATAGTGATCACCATAGCTCCACACAAGACCTCAACTCCAATGTCATGTGAACACAAACATTAAGGAAGAAGAACAAGACCAAAGAGAGAACCCGCAAATCAAAACATGTAGCACGTCCTTCTACACACACCTCTAAATGCTAAGTTGTGATAAGTATCATCTTCTCCATAAAACCCCAAATATAATAGCACTATCCACATCTTACCATGGACAAGATATATGCATCTCAAACCAAAGGAAGATCAAACCAAATTCATTCCCAAATCAAGGGAATAATCCAAATAACATCTCTTAAACTCAACATCAATGAATAAAATCACAATGCACAAGGAGATAAATATGCCAATAATCCTCAAATGAACCCTCTAGAACCAAATAAGCTCAAGATCCATATGCATGAGAAGATAGTATAAAAATAATGCATCCGAAACAATAATGGGCAATACTTCTCAAATGACTATCCACTGAGTAGACCAAGAGTGGGGAATGAGAATGCTCCTCCAAGACAACCAAGCCATCATGACTTGCTCCAACAACATTATCATCTATAGGTTTACGTTAAACTCATGTCCAACCAATGTGTAGGCTCCTTGAACTTCTTGTTGACACCTCATCAAGAGCAATCATTTCAACACAGTCTCTAATTATAAGAGATCTCCTAGCCTCACCTATGTCACCAAGTATTTATGAGAACTTGTAACTGATCAATACATGCCAAACTCCAAATGCAACTTAGCACTATCATGAAGCTCTGAAGAAAATGACCAATGTACTCAATACCAAGAGAAGCAACCAAGATCAAAGTCAAAGCTTCAATTGTGAATCAAGCGTTCAATCATGAAATCATGATCTCACATCTCAAAAGGTCATATGCTCCAATGAACATATCATGATCCTAAGAGTGCATGCATCATTCTGACACTCTAAATGTGTAATCAAGGGTCCACCATGACACTAACATCCATCCTATCAAATAATGATCACATGTCGAATGGCTATTCATAACCAACATCTCAACCAAAGACTCTAAGAGTCATCCATGGTACTAGGATGTCAACACCTCCAAACCATATGAAGATAACTATCTCCTATCAATGAAAACCAATATGCCAATGAACTCTCACTGTATAAGAAATAGGATCCAAGAGCTCCTCCATGACACCAACAAACACTTCTTGAAAGATCATCCACCACCAAGTGATGAATCTACATCATCACCAAAAGCTTCCATTGAATCATGATATTGAGCTCTCCATGGAATCATGAAAACCATCCTCTAACTGAAGATCATATGTGGCCACAACATGATCAAATAACTCAACACTAATAGCTCCCAAAGGGAAGAGTTAAAACACAATCTTCAAACTAAGAAGATACAACACCGCCAAATCGTCACTATTAAAAGCTCCCCTTGAATAGTGTAATCAAGTTATCCATGACATTGTGATAACAATCTCCTCAATGAAGATCAACCAAAGGCTCTCACACAATAAAAGAACTCAATTGCAAAACCCAGATCTCTCAAAAAGAAAAGTAAAACCATGATCCCCAAACCAAGAAGATACATCTCCACAAAAAACTAGAATCAATTTATCACTATCCATAGTGCACCTACATAAACAATCATGTCATCTTAAAGTCCCAAAGGCATAAGGAACATCCATGACATCATGAAAATCACCAAATATACCAACATCAAACTCCCATTGTGTCACACATGTGTCTACATCACATAGTTAACAACATGGGTCCCACGTCATGACCGTACCTAGTAATACCATCTCTCCACCTCAATATGATAAATAGTAAAACAAGTGACTAAACCAAGCCACAAATTTGAATCTACATCAAAACTAAAGTATCCATGAGTATAGACAACCCGCATTTGAGTCATATATGCAACCTACAATTATAGACAACCTACAACATTGCACAACTCGAAGATCCAATAATGTGATATGTAAATGTAATAATATATTGATAACCATGTCGAATAAGGATAGTTAGAGATGTACATATAAGTATACAATGATTTAACACCAAATAACCAAGATTTGATTTGCCATAAGCTCACAAAATCACCATATTCAATAAGAACCCATAATTATCTCAAATGGAAATAACACAAAATTAATCATGCCAAAATATCTCCAAACTTAATCCACTATGTACTACTCTGAACAATCTTTCTATCAACAATAAGAATTCAAAAATCTGACTTTGTTTGCACAAATTATGACCTCTCCAAATTTGAAAATAACATTTAATTTCTAGTGAGAATTTATTTATCAAAACAAAAAATATGAAAATACCACTAATAACATAGTGTAATGCTCGAAACCACCTTTCCAATGGCTATAAGAAGTTCAAAATCGACACCTGAGATGAAAGTTATGCCCATTGGAAAAAAATTGCACAATTTCACTTAGTGGTTGTAGGGTGGTGGGCTAGCCGCTCATTGGTGGTTGGTTGGCGACAGTGGCACATCGGTGGTCCAATTGGGTGATGCCATTGGTTGGGCAATAAAGAAGCAACCTTGAAATGCAATTAAATTTTTAAATTTGGTGATTAAAAGATTAAGCCCTTAAGGGTTGGGATTGCCGACCCAAGGAATGATGCACCACCAGCAACATTACCCTAGCAGTAACACTGTCAGTGGGTACCATAGGATGCCTTGCTAGCATTAGCTAGTACCAGGGGTCGTGGGGGGTTTGTGAACCCCCCATAAATTATTATGTTTTAATTATGCAAGATATTTTTTAAAAAACTTAGAAAAATATTTTTTATTTTTATTTTCTTCTACAGGGGGCAAAAAAAATATTTTTCCAGTAACCAAAATTATAGGTTGAATTTATGTCAATCTTCATCTTTCGAGCCTCTTGGATCGAATGGTGAGTTATGTTTTGTCCCAATGTGTCATTATTGAACCTTCCCCTACAAAACCCTCATGATGAACACCTAGAAAAAACCATTTTTCTAACAAAGATTCATAAACCCAGATCTGCAAAATATAACCACAAATCTGCAACCTCAAAACCCCAAATCTATAAAAACTTGCACAAAACCCTCATACTTTGCAATGTCTTCGTTCTTTCATGCGAAGCCTTGGATTCAACTACACACTACATCTATTCCAACAAGGGTTATACAAATCACAACCATGGCTTTGATACCAAGTGAAAGGAAATATGCAACTTCCCAAGACAATTTCCATATAACCCAAATAGAGAAATCTATGCAAACAAGTATTCATAATCCATATGAAAAAGAATAGACAACATACCATCAAAAGATAAAACAAGATATATATCTAGGGAAAACCCTCAAGAGGTAAAATCCCAACCTCCAAAAAAATCCATCACTCATGATTATTCAACAATGAAATCATTACAATACATCTTCAAATTTCTCTATGAACACCTTTGAAACAAAAGATCTGTGCAAGCACTCCATGAGAACAAGCACATAACCAACATCTCATGCTATGCTTCAAACCTCACAAATGCAAACAAGAGATTCTCTGAACCCCTTAGCCAATTTTCCAACTAACCAACCTTAGACAACTACCCATGTGCTTGCTTTTATAGACATAAGCTTACACAAAACCACCAAGTGGTATTATATAAAACCATGTGAATATTACCATGAGCTTACAAAACTATTAATCCCCACTTTTACTTTTTGGTACTAAGTTTTCTCAATAAAATATTTTTGCAATGTGTAACCCAATGTTACATACAACACATAAAGTGTTCCAAAGAATGCTAACCCCATGTGATGCACACATCCCTAGATCTCCTAGGTGCACCATAAATAATAAAATATTACATTCTAACATTATGCAAGGTGGACGAAACACCTTTCCTAAAATTCCCCCACTTGTATACATTACATAAGGGGTAAACAAGTAAACTCAAATATCAACAAGAGAACAATCCCTATAGCCACATATACCATGAAGGAATCAAAGTGCTTCTTGTGCTCCATCAAGATACTTACAATAAGAATCAAGGTGACCACCATCTCAAACATGAATGCTCTCATCCTTCGTCATACCAATGCACAAAGATAAGAAACCATGCAAAGAGGTTCCACACTTACCTATTCGAAAGAAGCATAAGTTTTGCCTCCAACCAATATCCCAAAACACAAACACTCAATCTAGAGGTAATAAATATGCATCATTAGCTACCAAGAAAAAACACCATAATTGAAATTGAACCCACAACAAATGCTAACACGTCCAACTATCCATACCTCAAAGGTATACAAAAGATAACAAATGAACCTCATGCCATTAATATATCCAACCCATAAAATGCAATCACAAGCTACTAAAATTATAGATAGTGATTAAATTAAACAAACTAGTACAAATCAATAGTAAATTTTTCAAAATATTGAATTTAATGTATGTAAAATTATAGACAACATTTAGAAATCTATTATTAACATACTAGGAGTAACTTACATGCTTGAAAAAAATTTTGAAATTGAAATTCCTCAAATCTACCCTTTAAATCAACTAAATATCCTTTCAATTTGATCTTTGTTGGATGAAAATTATGTAATCACCTTTTCAATAGATTACACAACCTATATTTCAATAGAAAGGGGAGGCGCCCTTCTTACTGCTTATAGAAGCTAAGTAAAACTAACTAAATATTCACAAAATGTACACTACAACTACGAAATGGGGTGTGTGTGTTACATTCATACTTCTCTATTTTTTTAGAGAAGATGTTTTACAATGCTTCATAGTTGATAGTTTTGATTCAAAATAACTTTAAACTAAAAACAAGCAATCATTCCAATATCTCTATCTTGTCAAAGCAAAGCTTAGAGATACCAGGTATGATAATAATAACAATAAAATGAGAAAGAAAAGCTACGAAGGAACAAAGTCGTTCCGTAGCTTTTTCATCGATGGATCCTTGAGATATGTAACATTTGTCATATTAGAAGCACAAAGTCTTCTAGATACATCAATTCCACGAACAACATGAACAATTACAAGCACACAGTCTTGTAGATCATCCACCAATAGTTAACCAAACATAAACATAAATTTGAATAAAGAGTGTAACACAAAGTCCACACAGATTTATCCAAAGCCCTTAGATCTCACACACTAATTACGGCTAATTTGATCAAATCATAAGAGAATTGATTCCAACACAAAGTTTGGTATGCAACTTCCTTCTTTATTGATCAAATTTAGATTCACAAAGTTGAACACAAAGTTTCATACATTTGTTGCAAAATGAGCAACACTTCATTGCTAGAGATAAAAGATAAGATATTACAATAGAAATCCCTCCTATTTATAAAAGAGAGGGAAGATTAAATCTAGGAAACTAGTTGAGCAAAATTAGGAAAGTAGGTGAGCTAATTTAGGAAAATCTCACCTAACTTTGACTTAGTAAAAAATGTTATCCATCTTTTTTGGGAAAACATCTCAGATTTTACATGCAATTACATTTGCTCAAAAGACATTTGAGATGTCAAAAAACTATTTACAAAATGCATGAAGGGAAGCCTAAAACTATTCAACACAGGAGAAAATAAGCTTTCATGTTTCCTTGCTTTGGGCATGAAAGTCTTCATATCTCTTTCTTGTCTCTAGGATGAATGCCTCATCTGGACCAACTGTATAATCCACAATGGTGTGAATTTTGGTGATTGATCCCCTGGCAGATGAGTGAATCTTCTTGCACCTATCAAGATGCATCTTGAGGTTGTCAAGAGTGAGCCATGTATCACAAATAACATGCATAGGGGCCTTTGAAAAGTTTACATCCTCTACTTGCTTCATGACGGCTTCTTTGAAGATCTCAAAAAGTTCACTGGCCGGGAGGAAGATACAATTTTTCTTCAAGGAGCTGTCTCAGTAACTCCTTAGTTCCTTTTTCAAGGATAGAACAATGTCCTTCGACATCTTCTTGCACTTGGTGGAGATCTTTGAGAAGAGACTTGATCACTTGGATGTGGTGTTTGAGTGATTCTCTAACTTCCACATATTTCTCCTTGTCAAGAATTACCCCAACTTGTTGAGCTTTGCATGCTTCATTTGTGACCATAATGATAGGCATTTTTCCATTTCTTGGCACTCTTGGGAAATAACACTTTCTTCTTTATCAAGCTCTGTTTTGAGCTTGGCTATTTGGGTGGCTTTCTCATCTACAACAATTATCACTTGTGAATCATGTTCTACAATTTCATCAATGAAATCATATAACACTTTGCCTTTGGAGGAAAAATTCTCAGCCTTCTTCACAGTTGGGTCCTCAGTGCTTATCATTGCCAAAGGTTGCACATTACTTGAAGATCTTGCAAGTCTCCTCAAAACAGTGGCATAATGTTCGGCCTTTTGCTTGTACACATATTGGGCTTGTTCCATTTTGTCAAGCCTTCCTGCCAACACATATATGACTACTTGAGCATCTTCCTTGGCTCTTTTGTTTGCCACCTTGCCGAGTTGGACTCTAGTGATGGTGTAGTCCTCCATATTTACATCTCCTTCCTCTTGTGGTGGTATACCAATTTCTACAAACTTATGGCCAGTTTTTTCAACATGAAGTCTGGAATGTACTTTGGCCTTTTTCTTCCCCTTGGCTTTTGGAGGGGCTATCTCTTCAAGATCAAGCTTTTCTAGAGATATCATATGTTTCTTTCTCTTCGATACTTGAGATACCAACCAAGGGGGAAGAGAGGAAGTATGAGCTTCTTGACTAGCTGTCAACTCTTTTGGCACAACCGCTTCTGTAGAAATGACTGGTATGGTGAAAATTGGGGTAGTGTTTGTCATAATTGCTCCAGTAGATTGCACACTGAGTTGACCATGCAAGGATTCATTCATGAACCTGTTGAATTCAACTTTAGAAGTGATGTCATAGGATGGAGATGACAAACTGGGAATGGATGATGGAGGACTTGACAAAATATCAATAGTTTGTGTATTTGAAATTGATGGAGGAGAAGAAAGCACGGTTGATGCTACAGGGGGATGAGAAATTTCCATTGCAGGTATTGTGGATGTGGGAGGAGGTGATGTGGGAAAAGGAGGTGGAGTATTAGGATTAGGAGGTATGTGAGGAACATTTGAAGTTACAGGTGATTAAGTTTGGGGAAAATATTCGACAACATTTTCATGTGGAGATAGAGTTTGTTCTTCATCATGCTCGAGTTCCTGTTTATCACCTTCTTGATCTTCAGACTCTTGTTGTCATGTGGAATCTTCTTCCTCATCAAAGTCTTCTTCTTCAGCAGATTCTTCGCTTGAATTTTCTTTTTCTTCAAAATCTACCTCCTTTTTCTTTTGAGTGAGATGGTTTAGATTTTGTGGCCTCTTCTTCTTGAACTTCCCATGTATCTTTCTTGCCAACAGTGAACTTTATTCTAGGGCCTCTTCGGGAAGAAGAGGGAATAGCCGCATGCTTGTCTTTCATGCAGAGTTCCTGTTGTTGACTGGCTTCTGCTCCAGGTTCTTCTTCTAACTATGTATTGAAAGCTTTCATCTCGAAGTCATGTTTGCACAACCATTCCGCAGTGTTGGCCAATATGGGAACAAGCCTTTCTCTGATGGAAACACTTTCCCTTATAGACCATTGTATTACAAACAAAGGTCTCCTGGAAATTTCATTTTCATCATAGGCAGCGTTCATGATGTCACTAGGATCTTTGAAACCGTCTGGTAGGTTAGCAACACCAAGATCCCTGATCTTCTCTACGGTTAGCCTGCAATAATCCATTTTGTGGATGGCCTCTTCATCTCTGCATTCATCCCATATGTCTTCAAAGCGATACTTGTGGCTATGATCCTTCTTCAACTTCTTATTCACATTCCAATAATCAAAGTAAAATCTATATTTGTATGTCCTTATTGTCATGGTCTACATTTTTGCATATATTGATTTGGATTTTTGCACATTTTGAATGGTGTATCTACCAATTGTTAGTGAAAATTTGAAACCCGGTTTGTGAATCCTCATTTGTTCCTTGTGAACTGAAATAAGTTGTTGGCATAGCTCCATGAGTATCCACTTATTTGAAGGATATCCGGGTAGCATGTAAGGACACCCAGTGTAGCAACCTACCCTCATGTAAGTGAAAGTTGGAAATTGCAAGAATATACACCCAACCTTACTCACCACTTTTTAGGCCTCATCAGATACTCTCTTCTTTTTGAGAGTTGGGTCAAAGTTGAAATGAAGAGGTGCAAAGAAGGCATCTATGACCCTCCTGAAATGATGAAGGCTTTCCTTCAACTCTAATTGGTAGAAATATGTGTACACAGGTATCGAGTGTTGGTTTCGCTTTGTAGATAATCCTGGGAATTGTCTCATCATGGCTACAACATACATCGAATAAGAAGTCATATAGAACTTCAAAGTGGTTGGCACATTTATCAGTTGTTCATGAATTTTGTCACTAAATTGTGTTCCCCAATCAATATGAGCCTTCTTTCTTCTTATGATTCAAATGAATTCATACATCCAATCCTGAAAATGAGATGATTCAGGCAATCCCTTAACCCTGCTCAAGAGTGTAATCATGTTCCCTAACATCTTCTTTGAAGTCACTTCGCGGAAGCCCCTTTGACCATCTTGAGATAGTAGGCCTAGGTGTTTTCAACCATTGGCTATTTATGAAATTTTTAGCCTTGGCTGGATCTGCATCATAAACTTCCTGCACTTATTGCATTGAGATCTCAGTGTACCTTTCCATGTGTGGAACTTTGAACACAATGTCAAAGAACTCAGGGTCTAGCCTCATCATCACTTCTCTGGAGGAATCTATCACACTTCTGCTCTCTTAGATATAGTGGGAAGCAACCTAGAGGATGAAATCTTTGTGATGAGCAGATGTCGGGAATGTGGACACTAGATGCATATTGTTGTGTACAATAGCTCTCAAACTATCTTCTAAGGGATTTTTTTCAGTTCTTTTAACAAAGTCTACAAGGTCTTGATGACCAACCTTAGTGTCCTTAATTTTTTCCACCTTTGAGATCACCACTGTAGGTGGATAAACACCTTGGTATTTATATTTCATCTTGTCCTCTTTCTTGGAAGATGGTTGGGGCTTCTTTGCTATCATCTATAAGAATCATGATCAAAGAATATTACTTTCAAGATCACTTGGCAAGATTTGGAGAGAAACTGCAAGGTTGGTGAATCAACAGACATTAGGTGAAAATGAAGCATTGGGGAGCTTGAGGCAAGCAATCAATGTGGAGAAAGCACGAAACGAGCAACTAGGCATGGAAAATGAAGTGCAGGTGAAGAAACGAGGTCTGGAATGAAAGCAGAGTGATTTTGAAGTGTTTAAGGGAAAAACTGCCAAATGTGTAGGAGCGTTGAAAATCAACGCTCCTACACTTTAAAGAGATAGTTTAATATGTAAGGGCGCTGAAAATCAATGCCCTTACAGGTTCATACTTGGAGAAGTAGTAAAGTGAAGAGGTGGGTTTATTTAGCACTTATGCAACTTAGTGAAAAGTAACTCCATGTAGGAGCGATGATTTTCACTGCTCCTACATGGAGTTGTGAAAATGCTCTAAGTGGAGAGGTGGTGAATTTCACTACTATGTCATCTTGGAAGGAATTGAACTCCATGTAGGAGCGGTGATTTTCACCATTCCTACATGGAGGTGTGAAAATCACAAGTGTAAGGGCAGTTAATTATACTGCTTGTTCATTGACAGTGTTGAAGAATTTGGTGCTTGAGCGGTACTTTTTACCGCCTTGACAAGTCGAGTAGGACCTTGCAAGAACGATGATGGTGGGAAAAATGATTGGTGTTCAAGCAGTAAAAATCACCACTCAAACATTTTCCTTCATGAATATATGGGAAAGATGATTGGTCGCTCAGTTCATGAATATTTTCCTTCTTCGAATGCATGAACTCAAATTTTCACCGCCTTGGTGACAGAGACACTTGAAGGTCAAGAGAAAGGTAAGAAGGTGAAGAGAAATACCAAGGACGTTGTGAAAAAAGACAACAAAAACCCTAAAGGATTAGGGTGCGACACGGAAAGAGTGGAAAAAAAGTGTAAAGAAATACAGGAAAGCAAGGAGCGACCTGGAGGGAGGAATAAGGCATTCGAAGGTGAAAATATTCGAACCTTTAAATAAGAAAAAGGAAAATAACCATGGCGAATCAAAACTAAAGATATTTAAAACAAATAGAAAGAAGAGACAGAGAAAATAAGAGTAGACAACATACCTAGAGAAAAAATGTGAAAACCCTAGCTCGAATCAATTAAAGGATCTTTAAATGCAGGTTTGTAGGAGGTTAAAGAGTTCCCAGTGTGCAGAGGAGGAAGGAAAACGAAAAGAAATGAAGTTTAGCTAAAACTAAAATCACTTTAAAAGTAATTTAGAAGTGTAATAAATGAACTTAAGTCACACATTGATGAAGGAGGGCTAAGTGGAGAAAAACTGAGAAATATGCACTGGCGGTGAAAATCACAGCCCGTGCATATAAATAAGTATGGACACAAAACGCACAAGCGGTGATTTTCACCGCTTGTGCAATTTCTCAAAAGCAACAATATGTAGGAGCACTAAAAATCAATGCTCCTACACCTAAAGTGTAAAAATGACTAAGTCAAAATGTAGGAGCGTTGATTTTCAGTGCTTCGACATGTTTGACAATTTTGACAACTCCCAAAGGCTGGAAACTGACGAAGATGCTTGTTTTGAAGCTCTTCAAAAGACGTACGAGGGAGGACACTCAAACTGACTGTTTAATATTTTGGAATGCACATTGAGGTGGATTGAAAATAGCCTTGTTTTGCATGCTTGAACACCACAAACCTATGAAAAAAACAAGTTTCATAGGGGGTTATCTGTGGATCGAGCGCTGCTAGATTCCATGATAACAATCTCAAGGATGCACAAGATTTGTGTGAGTTTTAGCTATGGTGAGTAATGTTAAATAGTAAAAAATAGTGTTGTTTAGCCTTTGAACCATGCACAAATTGTGTTCTCATTTCATAACTATGTCTTGAAGTTTTTTTTTCTAGCTCGTCAAATTTTGTGAGTACTCACCAGTTTCCATGCAACTACTCATTGAAAACCACCTTAGATCAAAGAGTTTTCCTTAGAGTACTCATTTTTAAAAACATTGAATGCTCAATGAGTCTTCCAACTATAGTGGGGGTGGTAGGAGGTGTTTCCCTAGCATCTTGACATCCCAATGATGTCTCCATCCTAAAAACAATAGGATTTGGGGAGAGGAAATGTCCCATTAAAACACTTTGATAAGCAAGTGGGTAGACGTAAAGAAGATAATTTCTTACCTCCTACCACCCCCACTATAGTTGAAAGACTCATTGAGCATTCAATGTTTTTTTACAAATGAGTACTCTAAGGAAAACTCATTGATTTAAGGTGATTGAGTTTTCAATGAGTAGTTGAATGGAAACTAGTGAGTACTCACAAAATTTGACAAGTTAGAAAAAAAAATCGCAAGACATAGTTATGAAATTATAACACAATTTGTGCATGGTTCAAAGGCTAAAAAAACTATTTTTTACTATTTAACACTACTCACCATAGTTAAAACTCACACAAATCTTGTGAGTCCTTGAGATCAAATTGAAAGGATATTTAGTTGATTTAAAGGGTAGATTTTAGGAATTTCAATTTCTATATTTTTTTTCAAGCATTAAGTTACTCATAGCATGTTAATAATAGATTTGTAAATGTTATCTATAATTTTACTTACACAATTCATTTTTTTTGAAAATTTTACTATTGATTTGTACTAGTTTGTTTAATTTAATCACTATCTATAATTCTAGTAGCTTGTGATTGCATGTTATGGGTTGGATATGTTGATGGCATGAGGCTCATTTGTTATGTTTTGTATACATTTGAGGTATGGATAGTTGGATGTGTTAGCATTTGTTGTCAGTTCCATTTCAACCTTAGTATCATATTGTTGATCACTTGGTAAATTTTATAATCACTTGTGAAAATTCATTATCAATGTGATGTAGGTTATCTATGCTTTAGGGACTTTCCTAAAGCTTTTCATAATTTCCTCTAATATAAACAAAAATATTTGTTATTATTTTGATGGGAATAACCTCTAGAATTGGGTCCAATTTATGTGGGTTACGGTTTGGATCTAATTTGCTTTGGATATGGGTAAGGCCTGTTTTATTTTATTTTTATTTTTATTTTATTTTGTCTTTATAGATTGACTAATCAATTTGAAATCCTAATCCTAAAC
This sequence comes from Sequoia sempervirens, assembly GCA_007258455.2. Lineage (NCBI taxonomy): Eukaryota > Viridiplantae > Streptophyta > Pinopsida > Cupressales > Cupressaceae > Sequoia > Sequoia sempervirens. The sequence continues at coordinate 122,747 of VDFB02355705.1, read as the reverse complement.
CCTATGCGGACCTCAAAAAACAACTTAATGCATGTATATATGTGGCTATCTAAATTTATTTCTTGTTTTTAGCCTAAAATATGTTTATCATGACAATTTTTAATATGTTTTATTATATAAATACACCCAAAATTTACTCAACCATAATTTTCTTTTGTTGTACATGCATACCCAAACCCAAACCAACAATTAAAAACAAAGTAATAAAGAACGAAAAAAAATATGAATACCATATTAATAAGAATACCCAAACCCAAACCATAAACTCAAAATGCAATAAAGAATGAAAAACCTGTGAATACCATACTAATAAAGAAACAAATAAAATTGTCTAGAAAAGTCAAACATGGTTCCCCTTGCTCCAAATCTCATTGGATGATTTGTGTTTGATTTCAAGATTGGATTAAAAGGAAGGAAATTTTGAATATGAAACTAGTCATTTTTTGTAGATGTCTATGTTACTAAGTAAGATGTATCTTCTCTCATTGAGAAGATTATTGGTTTAGATTCAAAATTGTGCTTAACATGCACCCAAAGAAAGGTTGAATATGGGACATGTTATTCTTTGTTATTCAAAATATATGCATTAGGCTTAAATAACTCAACAAACCAAGTTTATAAGGAATATGCATAGTTTATTGAGATTTACTAAACATATAGTCAAGGTTGTTAGAAAAAAGTGTCTCAACCTTGCATGATGAAAAAAAAAGAAGGGAAAGCAATCAGAGCCAAAAATAGATGTTTTTTTATGACAAATTGGAGAGCTCATGATGATTATGAATTTTTTGGAGTATCATTATCTTATGTATTGAAATGAAATCTTCTACAAGGTTCTCACATGCAATATATATGTATTGTCATTTCAATGAGAGAGAGAGAGAGTTTAGTTTACAGTCTATATGTTGTTGGAATGTTGTCAAAATTCCTTTAGGATTTAATTGAGGTGAAGACTATTGCAATGAGTTGCATTGAAAGTGTGTTGTAAAATGTTTTAGGATTTGATAACACATTGTGTAGATTTTGGTGTGTGACATTTTTCTCTCAAAAAGGTTTTTTCCCACATAAATCATGGTGTTGTGTTCTTATCATTATTTAGTTATGTTATTTCATGTGTTTATTCAAATTTTTGAAATAGTCAAGAATTAAAGTTTTCATAATGTTTCTCTCAATATTAGCACATGAAGTGTTTTCATGTATATTTGCTTCTTTTTTAAGTGGTATTCAGAGCCTAGCCAATTTTGGTTCTATTTATTGGGTACAAAGTTTTTTGAGCTAATCAAGGTTTGAGTGTGAGATTTTGAAGAGCATTTTGTGTCTATATTACTAGATAATATAGATGGAAAGTACATCTATGATAATTGAGGTAGAAAAATTTCCTTGCACAAATTTTGAAATGTGAAAGCTAAAGATAGAAAATATGTTGATTGATTGAGATCTATGGGATGCAATGGATGATAATTCCCAAAGGCCCATGGATCCAACTTTGGCTGCAAAATATGATGTAATGGATAGAAAGGCTAAAGGTCTCATAATATTTTGCATTGTAGACTTGATTATGATAAATGTCCATGAAGAACCCACTTCTAAGAAGTATGGAAAAAGTTGGGTGAGATATATCAATCCAAATCTCTAGCAAATAATATTTTCTTGAGGAAGTTGTATTCATTAAGAATGGGAGAAGGTGGATAAATATTTGAGCAACTAGAATCTTTCAATATGTTTATGACTCAATTGATCTCAGTTGGGGGGAAGATGGACGAGGAAGAAAGGTGCCAAACTTTGTTATCTTTGTTATCAGACTCATGGGATAGCCTGGTCATAGTCATTGGGAGAAATTTAGTCATCTTGAAGATGGAGGATGTTGTTTCTATTACTGGTGTAGGAGCACGCGGGCGAACAGGCAATCAACACCACAAAAAAAATCCAGTTTGATCTTCAAATTTTGGTTTTGGTTTTGTTTGGTTTCTTTTGCAATGCCTAAACTTCTAGAATTCCACATCTTTATCGTGGTGTTTTAGAAGCATATATATGGTGTGTCATTAAATGTGATTAGTTGGTGAACGGTGGGAAAAGGAGGGGAATAAAACAAAATTTTAATCGGTTGGCCAAACTAAAGTTTGCAAAGACTTGGCATTTGAAAAGTATTCGATATATTAAAAACCAACCAAGAATTCAATCTGGAAATGAAGATATTAAAGTGTAGATTTAAAAATTAATGTGAAAGATTGTGCATGAGGTAAGAGGAGTGTGATAAGTAATGATTGTAGACTATCTATGTGCATGATAGATTTGGTAGCTATAAAGACAATTTATATGAAATTGACTTGGCTTGAAGATCAATCGATTAGAGGAGGCAGTGAAAGTTTTGACTTTAGTTCAACATTTTGAATCTAATATTTTTAAATGCCTTTTCATCTTCAACATGGTTCGATAGAAAACAGAGTGAGGAGGTCGATTGGCTTTGAAGAGTTAGACAAAATATTCAATAGAGGGGGCATCGAATAAAAAGAGGAGGCACAACTGTAAGCTTATGAAGTGCAATAGATAGAAGGAGGCACTGAGGTTAGTGTGGAATGTGTTATAGACAGTGTGAAAGCGCAAGAGAAGAGGGAACCGTGTGAGCAAGTGAAGAGAGGAGGTGCAACAGATAAAAGAGGACGCACAACTAACAAGGAGTGCACAGAAATAAAAGAAAGCATAGGCCAATAAGTTGGGAGAGAGGTCGATAAAACATTGAAAAGATGAATTGCTATTCAAAGAAGCTTGGTGAGAGTTGATGTGCTGTGATGGGGAGAATAAGGTGCGCTACAGTCAAGGAAGATTAGAGGAAGGAAGGGTAAGGGAATAGCCAGACAAAGATACGTTGAATCCTAGGAAAATAATTGTTTTGAGAATTTTAAATTTGTAAACCAAACTTTATTTTGGGATGTAATTAAATCTATTTCATTGAATTTGATAATTTGATAAAATAAAATTGCATAAATGAGTCGAGCTTATATTTCTGTGGAGTATAATCACTTTTCTATTATTGTATCTGTGAGTCTTTGAATTGAATTTGCAATATCAAATCAAGTGGAGTTGGTTGTGTTTTGTTGCTATTGCATCAATTGGTATCAAAGTAGGCAATCCTGAGTGTGGAGAGTATCCACTAGGATACGTGGGAGTGATTAACAGTTGTGGAGAGCTCAAAAGAATTGTTGTGGGTGTGTGTGGAGTGCTAAACAATTGAGAGCTTAACCCACTGATTGAAAGAGATGTTGCCCCAAAGAGGAAGACCCAGATTAGAGACAGTGCTAGAACAGTTTCAAGACATGATAATGGATGATATTAGGAACATCAGAAATGAGGTGAGGTTAGCTGCTGGTAATACAAGATAACATGAGAATGAAGAAGAAAGCGAAAAGGAAGAGCAAGGAAGAGAAGAAGAAGAAGCACAGCTAGATGATGTCGGATAAGAGAGATTTTTGAGAGCTCTTTCAAGAATAATGAAGAGAAATAAAATGGATGTGCCGAATTTTTTTGGAACATTAAATCCAGAAGAGTTGATCGATTGGATTGGAGAGTTGGAGGAGTACTTCAAAATGGAGGAAATTAGAGACTCACAACGGGTAAAGATAGCCCAAACAAAATTTAAAGGGCATTCTACTTTATGGTGGAAACGGTTGTAGAGAGAGTGGGAAATGGATGGAGATCTCCGGATAACAAGGTGGAACCAGATGGTTACAAATTTTAAGAGAAAATTCATTCTTGGAGACTATGAAATGGAGTTGTTTAAAAAGCTACAAAATATGAAACAAAAATATATGAGTGTAAAAGATTACACGAAGGAGTTTTACAAGTTGGCTATTTGATCGGGAAGGCATAAAATCGATAGGGAGAAGGTAGCCAGGTATGTGAATGGCTTGCAGTTTAATATTCAGGATGAAATGAGTATGCTTAAAATTGCTACAGTTGAGGAAGCATACTAACATGCGTTGAAGGCTGAGGATACATTAATGAGAAGACAAATAAACAATTCCAAAAGTCGAGGAAGATTTGCAGCTGAGAAGGAAAAGCGAGCAACAACAAAGGAAAGAAAATTGAAGAAGAATTCAAGCCCAAATGGAGTAAAGAGATGGGCCAAAACACCAAAGAATCAGCAAGAGGGCATGGTAGCAGCAGTAAAGGGTTTCCATTTAGACGTTACCAGTGTGGAGAAGTTGGTGATCGTGCTTTCAAGTGTCATCAAATACAAGAGGGCAACAAGAAGAGTGTAGCAAGGAATCACTTGGTACAAGAAGATGAGGAATGTGATGCATCATTGAAAAGGTGAAAATCCAGAAGAAGGAAAATCTCTCATGATGAGGAGAGTGTTGGTGAATCCAAAGTCGGTTGAGAAGAAACCATCTCAAAGAAGGAGTCTTTTTTGAACTGTGTGCAAGGCTAGAGGTAAGTATTGCAAAGTTATTGCAGATAGTGGTAGTATGGATAACTTAGTTTCAGAGGAGATGGTAGAAAAACTAAGTTTGAAAAGGAGTAAGCATCCTAGTTCATACAAAGTTTCTTGCTTGCAGAAGGAACACTAGATGAATGTGAGTGAGCAGTGTTTAGTCAATTTTTAGATTGGCTCTTACAAAGATGAGGTGTTGTGTGATGTGATGCCTATGACTGTGTGCCATTTTTTGTTGGGTAGGCCATGGTAGTTTGACATGGAAGCCATCTATGATAGTAGAAAGAATGTTTATGCCATTTGGAAAGATGGAAAAAAGTATATGTTAAATTCTCTGAAAGAGAAGGAGAAGCAGGTGAAAGAATCCAACTCTATTGTTTGTTGCAGTGTGGAGAAGTGACAAATAGAGGAAGAGGAACAAATTGAGCATAGTGATTTACAACCATTTAAAGGGAAGATTTCAAGAGGTGAGGGTAGATTGGATTTTGATTTATTGCAATAGTGCAATAAAGGAACAAAGAGTAGTATCCCAAGAGAATGTGGAGGACACCAAGATGGACCGGTGGTAAAAATTTGTTCAAAAAAATGAGATAATGCCAGTGGAGGTGGTTCAAGTGTTGAGGATAAGCTGAAGTGTAGAAGAGGGAAGGCTCCTACAAACAAGGAGTAACTGTGGATTAAAAACAAACATGGGATTATCATCCCATCCACCTTTCAATGTTCCAAAGTTTATCAACTCAAGGAACATTTCACTTACTCGGTGTGTTTGGTGCAGGAGCACACAGGCGAATGGAAGATCAACACCACAAAAAAAAAATGGTTTGATCTTCAAGTTTTGGTTTTGGTTTTGTTTAGTTTCTTTTGCAGTGCCTAAACTTCTAGAGTTCCACATATTTATCGTGGCTCTTTAGAAGTAGATATATGGTGTCTCATTAAATGTGATTACCTGGTGAATGATGGACAAAGGAGGGGAATAAAATAAAATTTGAATCGGTTGGCCAAACTAAAGTTTGCAAAGACTTGGCATTTGAAAAGGAATTTGATATGTTAAAACCCAACCAAGAATTCAATCTGGAAATGAAGATGTTAAAGTGTAGATTTAAAAATTCATGTGAAGGACTGCGCATGAGGTAAGAGGGGTGCAATAAGTAATGATTGCAGACTATCTATGTGCATGATAGATTTGGCAGATATAAAGACAATTTATATGAAATTGACTTGGTTTGAAGATCAATCGATTGAAGGAGGCATTGAAAATTTTGACTTCAATTTAAATGCATTTTCATCCTCAACATGGTTCGATAGAAAATAGAGTGAGGAGGCCAATGGGCTTTGAAGAGTCAGACAAAATATTCAATAGAGGGGGCATCGAATAAAAAGAGGAGGTGCAACTGTAAATGTATGAAGCCTAGTAGATAGAAGGAGGCGCTGAGGTTAGTGTGGAATGTGTTGTAGACAGTGTGGAAAGTGCAAGAGAAGAGGGAATCATGTGAGCAAGTGAAGAGAGGAGGTGCAACAGATAAAAGAGGACGCACAACTGACAAGGAGTGCACAAAAATAAAAGAAAGCATAGGCTGATAAGCTGGGAGAGAGGCCAATAAAACATTGAAAATAAGGATTGTTATACAAAGAAGCTTGGTGAGAGTTGATGTGCAGTGATGGGGAGAATAAAGTGCACTGCAATCAAGGAAGATTAGAGGAAGGAAGGGTAAGGGAATAGCCAGACATAGATACGTTGAATCCTGGGAAAATAATTGTATTAAGAATTTTGAATTCGTAAACCAAACTTTCTTTTGCGATGTAATTAAATCTATGTCATTGAATTTGATAATTTGATAAAAGAAATTTGCATAAATGAGTTGAGGTTATATTTCTGTGGAGTAGAATCACTTCTCTATTATTGTATCTATGAGTCCCTGAATTGAATTTGCAATATCAAATCAAGTGGAGTTGGTTGTGTTTTGTTGCTATTGCATCATATGCTCTTTGAGGAAATGAGAAGAAAGGTCTTCACAAAAGACCAAAATAATGAGGCAAGAATGAGAAGCAATAGACCTATTCTAAGTCCAAGAATAAGGGGAGATAAAAATCCCCTAGTATGTCCAAGGAAATATGATTGAACTTTGACAAATCTAGACACTTTTTAAAGGACTATAAAGAAGAGAAGAAGAAGAAGAAGCAAGATTTTGATTCCGAGCCCAAGAAGGAAGATGGAGATTCTTTTATCGCTACCTTGTCCACTCATGCAAGTGGTACTACATGGTTGATTGACTCAATTGCATCTTTTCACATGACTCCAACAAAGACTCATTTAGTGAATATGAAAAATATGATAGTGATAAATTTTATTTGGGTGATATTTATTTTCTTGACAATGTTGGCCATGGAATTATTTATGTGAAAATTTATGATGGTAGTGCTTGATGATTTGATGGTGTCTTGCATATCTCAAGACTGGCAAGAAATTTTCTAAAGCAAGTGTGAAAATGGTGAGAGATGTTATGGTGATAGAAAGACGAAGTAGATTAGGTAAATTGTGCCACCTTAATGTATGCAAAATTGAGTGCAAGCAACACTTTTGTTATGATTAAGAGACTATTTTGTTAGAAAAAGAGATGGTTTCCTCTTTAGCAAATGATTGTGGCCTTTGGGTACCCAAGGGTGCTCTATCTACCAAATCAAAGTTTCCTATAGAGAAGACCATGTTATGACACCATAGACTTTATCCCAGAAGAAAGAGGGGTCTATGAACATTGAAAAATAAAAACCTTGTTAATGGGTTGGATTACTATAATATTGAATTTGAATTTTTTGAACATTGTATATATGGTAAGCAAAATCATGTTCAATTTTACTCTAGTACTCGTAAGTCTACAATTATTTTGGATCTAATCAATTTTTTATGTTCCTTTTATTAGTAAATGAGATTATTATGTTTCTTTTATTGTTGAATTAGTAGGACATGGGTCTATTTTTTGAAGAGTTAAGCTTATGTTCTCAATCATTTCAAATAATTTAAAGGAATTGTTGAGTTACAAGTTGAAAATAGGATTAAGTGCTTCAAAATAATTGATGGCAGTGAATTTAGCTCGAAATGTTTTGAAATATTCTGTAAAGAATGTGGTATCTAGAGAGAAGACAACTTTGTATTCTCCATAGAAAAATGAAGTTACAAAAATAATGAACAAGATCTTGATGGAGAAGGCTAGAGTATGCTAAGTGGTTTTGGACTAGAGCAAAAAAATTGGGCTGAAGTTGTAGCCACTACCTGCTACTTGATAAATAGGTCTCCTATATCAACTATTGTTTGAAAGATGCAAGTAGGAGACTTATTTATCAAGATATAGGTCACAAAACTTCACTTAGACATCATAGAGTTTTTTTTGTGATTGTGAGGCATATGAACATGTGCCAAAGAAGAAGTAGAAAAAAATTGATAACAATGCAGTTAAATGTATCTTCATTGGATACAGTCATAGTGTGAAAGGATACAATCTTTCAAATCCTATTGCACAAAAGGTAATTTATTCTAGAAGTGTTATTTTTAGAGAAATTGAGGCATTTTTTTTATTACAATACAACTAGAACAAAAGGAAGTAAAGAAAGATATTATTCAATTTTCCTCTATGCCCGAGAAAATTGAGTCGAGGCACCTAGAAAGATAGGAAGTTGAGGACAACATTGCGAGCTCTAAGTGATTGGAGGAAGAAGAAGACTATGAAGCTTAGCATGTTTGAAGGTCTATTAGGCATAAAAACCCACTAGAAAGGAATGGATATTCTCCAAATGATTGGAGATGTATATTTTCTTGCAAAGTTAACCTTGATGAACCAACATCACAAGATTACAATAAGATTTTTCCTCCTATAGCTAAAATGACATCCATTTTTTACCCTTTCGATTCCAACAACTTATGATCTAAAATTCGATCAAATGAATGTGAAAAGAACGTTCCTTCATGGTGATTTAGAGGAAGAAATTTATGACACAAGGAGAGCACTATGTGGTGAAAGATAAAATTTATTTGGTTTGTAAGTTAAAAAAATACGTGTATGGTTTGAAGCAAAGTCCTAAGATGTGGTACCAAAATTTTGATATATATGTGTTGAGTTTGGTATTTGTGCAATCTAAATTTTATCACTGTGTATTTCAAATCTGATGGTGATCATTTCTTGGTTTTGTCTTGTATGTTGATGGCATGTTTATTGGCAAAGGAAAGGGTTTGATTGCAGAAATAAAATATTAGCTCTCAAAAAAGTTTGAACTGAAGAACCTTGGTGCAACAAGACATATTTTGGAAATGGGGATTAGAAGAGATAGACAAAAAAAAAAGATATTTAGCTAGGCTAGAGAAAATGTGGGTACTATTCTAAGAAGATTCAATATTTGGGATTCTATACCAGTCTATCTCTTACTATTTAACATCCCCATTAGAAATGGAAGACATGAATCTGGTAACATACCAGAGTGTAGTCAATATCCTTATGTATGCAATGGTTTGTACAAGACCAAGCATTGCAAAGTACTAGGAGTTCTTTCTCGATACATGTCTAAACTAAGAAGAGCACATTGAGATGTAGTAAGAAGAGTCTTCAAATACTTGTAGGGTACCTCAAAGTACTCTGTAATGTCCCCTTCTCAGCAGTGATCAATGTTGATGACTGTTAGCCTATCCCAGAGGCTCGTAGGCTAGTTGGAAGTGAAAATTAGGGTTTCATATTTTCTAGGAGGTTGTTTCTGCATTTTTTTGAAGTTTCCACTTGGAGTTTTGGATTTTGGATTGCAGATTCTTTCTGGATTTTTAGAGAGCTTCACAATGGTATTGCATGCACTTTGGTCTGAGCAACTTTATGAATTTACTATTTTTAGTAAATTCTATTTTTGGCAGTGCTTCAGCTGACAGCAGCACAATGTGCTTCCTACTTCAGTCTAAGAAGTTGAGTATTTCAGGTTTTGGCTTCTAAGAAGTAAATTGGAGGAAATTGAATTATTTTAATGTTATAAAGGTTATATTTTCATTTTATGACCCCTTGGCCTAGTGACACAACTTTATGTTGTTCTTAAAAGGTGGACTTGAGGGTGGGCGTCTCATTTGGAGAATATTTTAATATTTCTTAAGTCAAATTTTCTCTTGAGGATTGGACGCCATTTTGAGGGAGAAAATATTTTATTTAATCAAATCTTATGTCTCTTGAAGTTGGATGCCTATTGAAGGGAGGAGACAAAAATCAAGTAAAAAAACCTAAAGGCTATTGGGATGGGTGCACCTTCTAGAAGCTATTGGAGATTTTTTTCAGAGTCTATAAAAGGAGTCTTCTATTCTTCATTTTGGTTATCTCATGTCTACTACACTATTATGATGTTGGAATGATTTCAGGAAAAGTGCTTCGAGGAATGCATACCTCCTAGCAAGGATCAGTCTTCGTGTTTTAAAGATAACACCTAGCTGGTTAAAGGCTACTTCTCATTCAAGGAAGTTTGGTTGAGCTTCAATGGAGTCTTTTGTAGTTTTGATTATTTTTGAGTTTGCTAGTCTAGTATAGCTGAAAATCGTTTTTGCTCATAAGTCATAGAATAAAATTTATCTTATTCTGGGTAGTTGACTAATGTTTTTCTCAGCTATAGGTGACCCCTTCTGGTGATTTTCAGAATTTAATATCAAGTGTTGCATTTTTGGCAAGAAATTGCCCTTCCTAGAGGGTCATACCTTTATGGAGTGTGTTTTGGGTTTTATGCAAAATATTTCAGGCACTTTGTTGAGGTTTTGTCATTGGGATTTGGGCACTATCATTGTTAGTCACCTTTGCAACTATTTTTAGGTCATTTGGAGAAGATTAGAGGATTTTGTGAGCATTTTAGTGGATTGCATAGTTGCTGGTTTGCGTTTCAGTTAGGAAGTCTTTCATATCAGATTGTCAAAAGTGGGGATTTTTGGTGTGTTATTTCTTAGTTGGAGAGTTTTGGTGTTTGGAGATAAAAATATAACTCTTGTAGCTTCTTTGTAACTTGAAACTTTTGCTACTTGCAGATTTTGCTCAAATTTTAAAGTTGTTTTAGTAGTACTGATCAACTACTTCACATTTCTGCTTTTCATATTGTATTCCCACTTTTAGTGGAAGAGGATGGCCATGCCACCTAGTTTATTTTCAGTTTAATCAACATCATTCCCTACATTGGTGGAAGAGACTAGCCACATCGTCTATGCATTGTACTGGGGTCAGCTTGCCGCCCCTCTTTACTTTCATTACTCATATTGCTAATTGGCTAGGCCATCAACTTACTCCCGCTGAAATACACGGTCGAGTTGCATACAATTTACTTTCAAGCATTGTACTACTTTGAGTTTGAAGACTAACGATCCGCGATGCCATATGCTCACATCTTGCCCAACATTGGGATCTTGGTGTACATTCTTGGTGTAGGGTTACATTTCCAGAGTTGGTTTATGATTTGGCTAATGCTAACAGGTGCCTTATTGAAGTTGTATTGCTAAAAAGTCAAAAATCAAAATTAAGGGGATTATTTCAGTGGTATCAGAGCCATGATTCTGCCATTCTGTGATCATCAGAGTTCAATTGTTAGAAGTGTGATAGAGAAAATAGACCATACACCAGAAGTCAGGAAAGAACTCAATAGTTTCATTTTCTGTCAATTCCAGAGGAAGATACTTTTCCAGAAGCTTTGAAAGAAATTGGTAAAGGAATAGATATTGGTGAAGCAGTTGAAGACATGTCAAATAATATTAGGTGAACCGTGGAATAAAGAGAAAAAATAATGGAAAGGAAGTTTGATGGAATGATTGATATGATGACACGCTTGCTTTCAAGAATGGATTAGCAAGCTGCTCAGAATCAACCCCAAAATCAAAACAATACTATTGGAGAGAACAATGGAGTTAATGACAACATTGGCAATGGGAGAGATCGAGTTATTGGCCAACATGAGGCCACCTCTAGAGGATCAACCTCTAGACCACTTTTCCCTACTTTCACTTAGAGCGAAGAACTATAAGTTGAGGCCACAATACCTTTTGCAGATGATGCAAGACAAGCTTACATGGAGTATGCCACTTTACCTCCTGATCTTAGAGACCAATGGTCCTTTGATCAATTCATGAACCAAAGAATCTGAAGGAATGGCGAAAGAGTTGAAAACCGTGCTCCTATGGTTCGTAGAACAGACTATCATCAGGCTCTTGGAAAGGTGACCTTGGCCCATTTTGATGGGAGTGATAAGTGTATAGAAAGGTCGTGGGTGCAGAAGCTTGATAACTACCTTTCTCTTAGACTAATGCTTGAAGAAGATTCCATAAAGTTTCCAACTTTGCATTTGGAAGGAGCTTCCCATGGGTGGTGGTACCATGGTTTGGTCACTCTTGGCCACAACCTCATCTGCACATATGATGAGTTCACCAACAAGCGGATTGAGAGGTTTGATACTAAGGATCCTCAAGTGAAGTTTCATGAGCTTGCACAACTGAAACAGTATGGATTGTTGAATGCATACATAGTTGATTTCCAAAGACTCTCTGTGATGGTGCCCAACATCACCAAAAAAAGACTAGTTGTGTTGTTTTCCAAAGGGTTGATGGAACCATTGAAGGGGTGGGTAAAAGCATTTGATCGACCAAGTCTTGAAGAAACCATCAAGAAAGCTAGAAGTATGGAGTTGTCGGCCCCTAGGAAAAAATTTCCGCCCAAGCCATTCACTCACAAAAGAGATAAGAAGCACTTTTCAAATCAACATAAAAAGTTTCCGCCGAAGTTGAGTGATGAATAGTGTGAGCAACTTAGAAAAGATGGAAAGTGTTACACATGTAAAGAACCTTGGTCCAAAGGCCATAGATGCTATGGAAGAGTACATTCTAACCATATGGGGGCCTATTCTGATTATGGATCAGATTTTGATATGTCTAATCAACAGTCATATTTTGGGGACAGTGAAGAAGAAAAAGCCCTTGGAGAGTCCGATAAAGAGCAAGAAGTTGGAGGACTTGTTGCCCAAATTTCTAGTTTCCAAAAGAACGAATCTTTCAAAGTTCGTGGAGGGATTAGAGGTCACCAAATTATTGCTTTGATTGATACAAGAGCAACACATAATTTCATTGATGAAGGGGTGGTTGCAAAGAGAGGACTCAAAACTGAAGAATTTGAAGGTTTCAAAGTCATGGTAGTGGATGGATTTCATATCTCTTACAATCAAACAGTTTCTAACATGTCTATGCAGTTGGGCAACTATGAAGTCAAAGATGACTTCTATGTGGTTACTATTGGTGACACGAATTTTGTACTTGGTATTCAATGGCTACGTTCACTTGGAGAAATCTCTCTAAATCTGCAAACAACAGAGCTCAAGTTTCAATCTGATGGAAAGAGGGTGGTGCTAAGAGGAATGTCTAATGGAGGTCCCCAGATTGTATCTTCAAAAGAATGGAGAGGCTGATTCAACATGATCAAGTTGAGGGGGTTGTTGAATGTATGATTCTTCCAACTTGTCCAGTTGAAAAAAAGAGTGACTATCCACAAGATATTCAGTCCTTGCTGATTTACCTCCTAGGCAACCTCCGGAAAGGGGGACTAAGCACGTCATCGAACTCAACGATGGGGCCAAGCCAGTTATCACAACCCCATATAGATATCCTAAGAAGCAAAAATATGGGATTGAGAAGAACATAAGGGAGCTCTTAGAGATGGGTTTCATTCACCCAAGTAAGAGTCCTTTTGCTTCAGCTGTTTTCTTGTAAAGAAGAAAGATGGCACCATCCACATGTGCATTGACTACCGTGTGTTGAATCAAATCACAATCAAGAATCAATATCCTATTCCCAGGATTGATGAGCTCATTGACGAGCTACATGGGGCCAAGTTCTTTTCGAAGATTGATCTAAGATTGAGGTACTATCAGATGCACATGAGGGGATATGATGTGGAGAAGATGACATTTCAATGCCATTATGGTCATTTTGAGTTTTTAGTCATGCCATTTGGGTTGACTAATGCTCCTGCCACTTTCCAGTCTTGTATGAATCGAATATTCCAGAAGTAGTTGAGAAAGTTTGTGTTGATTTTCTTTGATGATATTCTCATTTTCAGTAAGACGTGGGAAGAACATCTCAAGCACTTGGAGGAAGTGCTTAGCATCCTTGAATCAAAAAGCTTGTTTTCCAAAGAATCCAAATGTGAATTTGGAATGGAGTTTCTCTACCTTGGTCACATAATCAGTGCCAAAGGAGTGAAAGTTCATCCAGAAAAGATCAGGGCAATAGTGGATTGGCCACCTCCAGAGAACTTGACACATTTGAAGGGGTTCTTGGGTCTTTGTGGCTTCTACAAAAGGTAATTTGTGAAGGGATACTCTCAAACTACTGCTCCTCTTACTGATCTCACCAAAAAGGGAGCTTTTGTATGGTCAAAAAAGGCACAAGGTGTTTTTGATAAGTTCAAGAAGATTATGAGCTCTTGTCCAGTTTTGGCTATACCAGATTTTTCCAAACCTTTTGAGTTGCAATGCAATGCATCAGGAGAGGGTGTTGGTGTTGTTTTGATGCAAGATAAACATCCCATTATGTTTGAGAGCAGAAAAATAAGAGATGTTGAAAGGACTTGTTGTGACATTTTCACACATCGCCCCATTCAAATGGGGACCCCCTAATTTTTGCTTCATTCGGGTCTTTTGGCTTGGGTTTTTCAGTCAATCTCTCTTTGTCTATTCTTTCGTCTGGTGATTTACTTACCATTTGACCTAGATCTAAATTTTGATTAAGTTTGGAGCATTTTCCAATGAATTAGGGTTTACATCCTTCAGACAACTTCGAGGTCAAATTAAGTTGGCTAATCAATTTATGAGCTTAGCACTGATGTTAGGATGCTTCAAGCAAGCTCCCTCTGAATTTTCACTAAATTCTACCAATTTTCTATTTTTAGTAAGTGCCCATTTGGGGTTTGTTTCTCGAGATTTTCACGTTCGGACAACTGCACTGCATTCTGAGCACCCTGAGAACTCATCACTTGCAAAATTTGAGCTAAAATAGACAACTTGCTATTTTTAGCAGTCCAGCCTTCGAGGCCCATTTTTAGGGTTTGCATGGTGGACTTTCAAATGCATGTCGTAGGATTCTTTGTGGGTTTTTCGAGACCTTCGCAATGATATGACTTGCAAAATGGGATGACAACTTTCAGTGCACAACCTTCAAAGGCCCATTTTTAGGTTTGCATGTAAGTTTTCTCAATGCATGTCAACATTATCTTTCTAGGTTTTCTAAGAGCTTCGCAACGAGGTAGCATGCGAGCAAAGTTGGTCACTTTTCTGGAACTTACTATTTTTAGCCAGTGCTCGCATGTTGATGATTTTTCTAGGTTTTTCTAGGTTTTTCAAGATCTCTCGGGCAGTGTGACATGCAAATTCATCCGAAAAATGGTTGATCACTTTTTCAACCACTTACTATTTATAGCAGTACCACTTTGGCAGCTTCCCAACACTTCAAAATCATGAACCTGATGACATGCAACAAAAATAGAATTGAATGGAGGTCATTCAAGGCACATGCAAGAAAAATTAGGGTTTCTAGCTGCGAGACCCAAAATGAGGGGTCAAATGCCAAAATTTCCAAAAAAATTGAGGTATCCCATCATGATCAACATCTTTCAAGGAGTCCGCTGGTAAAATTTGAAGACAATCAAAGCACTTACTATTTATAGTAAGGCGTTCTAGAAACAAGCTATAAATAGAAAGTCAACATCAGGCGCCAGTATGAATGGGCAGGTCACCCCATGAGGAGCACGACATTCAAATTTCAAGTCAAACGGAGTTGTGGAAGTCTCAGAATCAAGCAATTACTATAAATAGTAAACCACCTCTAGAAACATGTTATAAATAGCAGGTCAACGCGAGGCATCAGTGTGAATAGGTCAGGCAAGTGATGAAGACCCCATGGCACGAATTTCAAGTCAAACGAAGTTGCAAAGATTCAAAAATCAAGCACTTACTATTTTAGCAGGCCTGTATAGAAGAATTAGGGTTTCCTAGAATCAAGGGCGAAACACGACAGCCATGCAGAAGTAGCATCTAGTCACAATCAACACCCTTTAGGAAATCAACACACAAAATTTGAACGCATTCTAAGCAATTACTATTTTTAGCAGGTTGCTAAAAATAGCAGATACAAGTAGGTATCAGACACCAACAACACAATCACATCATGAGGTTCAAGATAAAGCAAAAATCAAGCTTTTTGGAGCTTGAAATCAGTTCAAAGTGCAAAATTTGGGAAACTTTCTAAAAATAGAGAGTTAGGGAAAGCCAGGGCTAGCATGAACAAATCACTCCAAATCAGGCGAAAGACATGAAATTCACTCAGTTTGAGAAAATTTGAAGTCCAACATCAAATTCTGCCCTAGAAGTTACCTAAGGATGAAGAAATTTTTTCTAAGTTTGAGAAATTTAAAGAAGGTATGATCAAATGCGCCCTTGGGGTTGAAAGATTATTGAAATGTTGCTAAGTGCTTCAAACTCAAAGTACACCCTTTGAAATGTGCCCAAGAAGTTTGGAGGAGTGATGAAAATTTTACTAAGGCACTTCAAATTTGAAGTTCACCCCTCCATATGTGCCCTGAGGAGAAGAGAGGGTAAAATTTTTCTAAGTGTTGACAAAAATGGAAGTAGGCCATGGTAAATGCACCTTTGCCTAAAACTTGAATTTTTTTTTCTAAGTGTTTAAAACTTGAAGGAGGACCCCTCAAATGCACCTTTGCCTGGGAGAAAGCTTGGAAAAAAGTTTAAGTATGAAAAATTTGGAGTATCTACCCCTAAATGCGCCTTTACTTGGATTTTGATCTTGAAAAGAATCTAAGTCCTCAAAATTTGAAGCAGGAACCCTTGAATGCGCCCTTGGAAGAGAGGATGGCATTGGGAATTTGTCTAAGTATGCAAAATTGGAAGCTCACCCTCCTAAATGCGCCTCTGCTTGGGAGAAAGCTTGGGAAAAAGTTTAAGTATGAAAAACTTGAAGTAGCCCCTCCCATTTGCACCTTGGTTAGTAAAATATGTGAAATTTGAAACTCAATGCTTCATTTGCGCCCTAGCTGAAAAGAGGATGAAGGAGCTTGAGAATTTTCTAAGGCATATAAACTTGGAGTTGATACCCTTATATGCGCCCAGCTAGAATAAAATGATTGGAGAATTTCCAAGGCAATGAAACTAAAAGGCTAAGGCTTGATTTGTGCCTTGAAGAAGAGTGAGCTAGAAATTTTTTCTAAGTGTTGTGAATTTGAAGCTCAAGGCTTCATTTGCACCCTAGCTGAAAAGAGGTTGGCTGAAGATATTCTAAGGCATCAAGATTGAAAGCACCTAGTGCCCAATGCGCCTAGCTTTGAGGTAAGTTAAGGAAATTGACTAAGGCGTATCAAAATGAAACAATGACCCCTAGAATGCACCCAAAGAGAAGGCAAATGTGGAAATTTTTCTAAGTATAAAAAACTTGAAGTAAAGGGGGGTAAATGCACCTAGAACAAAGAGGATTCCTTGAGAAATGCCTAAGGCAATGAAACTTGGAGCCACACTTACGATATGCGCCTTGACTGGAGAATGAAGTAACTTAAGAATTTTCTAAGGCGTTTGAAACTAGAAGTTGACCACCTCATGTGCGCCCTTGCTAGTTGATGGATAAGGAAATTCACTAAGTGGGGAAAATTTTAATGCTATTGACCTCATATGCACCTAGCAAGGAGGAAGACTTAGAAATACTCTAAGGAATTAAAACTTAAAACTCCTCACCTCATTTGCGCCCAGCTTTGAAGGAGTTGAGTTGAGAGAAATATTCCAGAGCGTTGGAATTGGAAACTAACCTTCCCAAATGTGCCTAAAGATAGAAATGTTGAATTTTTTTTTTCTAAGTGTGAAAAGGCTGAAAGCTCATGAGTCCATATGCACCTTAGTCAAAGGGAGCTAAAGGGGAAACCTTTTAAAAGGCATTGGAATTGAAAACACATGATGTTATATGAGCCTAAGGTAAAAGATTCTAAGTGTGACGAGTTGGAAGTTGACCACCTTGAATACGCCCTTGCTAGGAAATGTTTAGATGTTGGTAATTAAAACCTTGAGGGCTCAAATGTGCTTGGCTGGAGGGGGCCATTATTAAAGTTTGAAAATTTCATCTAAGTATTTAAAAAGACCTTCCATATACGCCTAGAGATTTGAAGCTGGAGAAATATTTTAATGTTGAAATTGAAATCTCAAGGAATTAAATACGCCCAAGCTTGTAGCTAAATGGTGAAATTTTCTAAGGCGTTGGAAACAAAATAAAATTTTCTCTAGACAAAAAAAAATGCCCCAGGTTGGAGATCAATTAAGATGTGATCAAAATTAGTTTCCAAAGTTTTAAAAATCAAATGCCCCCTTCGTTTAGACACATGAGATTCTTGAAAATGGGAGATATTTATCATGGGGAAAATTTATTTTGGAGGGGAAAATAATTTTGTTTATCAATTTAAAAATACTGGAGCTCACGATAGAAATGTGGATTTTTCTAAGGCGCTGGAAAATAAATAAATTTTCTCGGGTGAAATAAAAGGCGTTTAGATTAAATTTTAAATTTTAATATGCCATTGTTTGAAAATAAATTTTTATGCTGGAGTAATTTTAATGAGTTTCTCAAAATACTTCAGTCAACTGAAAATAACTAACAGTCGAGGAGGGAAATTTTTAAATTCAAACGAGGAAAGAATCTCTAATAATAGCAAATTTCTATAACGACTCTATGACAACTGAGAATATTCCCTCCTAAAATTGGAAAATTTCTAAGTGGTGGGGAAGCGAATTTATGGTGACTGCTAAACTGGGCATTTGCTTTCAATTATAAAAAATCTGAGGTTTTTCATTTCTCTTCACAAAATTGCAAAGTTGAAAATTGTGCTGAAGCTGAGAGTGATTGTTGAGTGAGTGAGCAATTTCTGAGTTGAGTTATGTTTTTTCTAAGTTGCTGAAATTGAGAGTGCTGAAGTTCACAGTGTTGAGTGCTGAGAAGAAGTAAAATTTGATTTTTTGAAGTGCTGAGATTGATTTTTTGAAGTGCTGAAAGTATTATTGCTGCAAGTTGTTGAAGCTCGGGGTTTTAATTTTGGAGTTGTATTTCTTGAGGTTTGGAGTTGAAGTTTTTAATGTTGAATTTTTTAGTTTTTCTTTTTGAAGCCAACTCCACTTGCCAGCCATCTCACGATGATTTTTCTTTTTAAAAAAAATTAAGATTATAATGCTTGATTTTTATTTTGCAGATGAGTCGAAGAGGAGATGCTGCTGAAACTAGCAAGGCTGCAGCCAAAGCCAGAAATGTTGAAGCTGGCAAAGAAAATGCTTCCAGGCAGGCCATTATTAAACAACTGAAGAAGTCTTTTATTCCAGAATCCAATTGTGTGTCGAAGCTGAGAGGTTTGACTGACACCAACCTTGATTCTTTCAACTTTGAAGCCTTCCAGAGAAGAATATATGGGTAGGGTGGTTATCCTCCATTGGTGACTTCGCACAATATTGTGAGGAGTGGGTTATATGTAGTTGTCGGTTTTCCACCAGCAGTTCAATGTCATGAGCTGATTATGGAGTGTGCAAACTACTACAATTCAGACCACTGGACAATTGTTTCTCCAGAGGGCAAGCTGCTGGAAAATTTCACACCTGATGCAATTGGCGAAGCGTTCGGGATTTCAATTATGGACAAAATGTTGTACAAGTACAAGGAGAGAGCTGATAAGATGTATGCTACATCTTTTGATAAGTGCGCTAAGAGGATCAACACGACATGGATGAGGAAGCCAAAGCCTCTTGGCGCCAAGTTGCCAAAATAGATTATTTCAGAGGAGCTAAAGCAGGAATATTGCGATTTGATCATGATGCTTAGTTGAGTGAATGGAAGCCCATAGGCATATGCGTTTGAGCTGTGGATGTTCTTCTACATCAGCGTGGTGCTGGAAGGAATATGTAGATTGGGCATAGATGATCAACGATAACATTTATGAGCAGTTCAAAAATCTAAGAAGGACAAAGATATTCTACATGAGCTCATATGTCATTTACATGCTGGCTCGAATGACAAGATATAAGGGGTTGACGTACCAGGAGCCGATTGTGTGTGGCTCTGTTCAATTCAAAATTCATGAAGCTTGCAAGTAGTTACATCTGATGAGCACCTCTCACTTCAAAAGAGTGGACAATGCATTTACAATGTACATCACGAGGACTCTTCAACGAAGAGTACAACAAAGAATATTTGAAGAAGCGCAAAAGTTGATCGAGGGGTACAGGTTTTGGTTTTTCCAATTCCCAAAGTTCACTTATTTAAGGCTGTCGGGACACCAGTCATATGCCTACTGACTATTGAGGTATCCCACAGATAGAATGATAATGCTTGAGGTGTCTAGGAAACTCATAGCCTATGACAAAATTATAAGAAAGAAGAAGAAAGGAGGGTTGCACTTTCCTATTGTCTTGGGAAACTCGCTCGAGGAGTGTCCTTTTTGCAAGTAGCTAAAGAAGCGGAGGATGAATTGAAGTTTTACTACCTCACCCTACATACCAACTGACAAGATTTTGATCGTAAAAGGAAGATTGGAACTGTACAAGGTGAAGAATACAAGCATAGGGCTCATTTAGAGGATTTTTGGGCAAATGCAAGAGACGAAGTTGAGATTAGAAAGAGGATGTTCTCCAGATTGCCTCTAAAGTTGATCAGGGAGTGTGAGGTGGTCCAGGTTCCAGATCAAGTTGATGAAGATTCCAGACTTACACACTTGAACTATGAGTCAATAAAGAACATGCCAATCCCACCACCGGATTGGGCAAAGCTAGATATCACAGACTTAGACACTTTGTCTATGCCTATCTTAAATTTCACAAGAAGCTGGGTGGATAGGCATGTTCATAGGTTGAAGAGAAGATCAATTTCCCTCTTGTATAGTCTCATGGGCGATCATAGGCCACCAATGTCGGAAAATAAGAGGAGAAAAATTTCCCAAGTTGCAAAGCCACAACAGCAGGAAGAACCAATTCAGCTTGAGCCTCAGAGGACAGAGGAGACATCGCCCACACAGTTGTTGGCTCGATCTTCTAGCATACAAGAGGTCTCAATATTTGCAAATCAGAGGGATCAAGTGAATGAGGAGCAAGAAATTGGAGAAGTCAACCAATCGTTGTTTAGGGAACTTGATAGTTAGAGTGCCAATGCTCCTGAGGGTGCCGATCAGCTGGATGAAGGAGAAAAAATAGAGACAGAAATTTGCTTTGATCGTGCACTTGAGGCGGCCTTTGAGGATGAAACAAAACCTAACATTTGGGGTTTTGAGGAGGATAACCAGCATATAGAGATGGATGAGCCTCAACCGAATGCAACCGAGGAGGGAATTCATGAAGTTGAAGCAACAAAGGAGCAACCCCTTATTTTCTATGGCACTCAACAAAACGTTCCAAATTGGCTCACACGCATGATAAGGAGAGATCAGGAGGATGACACCGACCCGACAGTAGAAATGGAAGAGCTCCTCAATAGAATAAGTGAGTCACCTAAAAGAAAGAGAGCCATGAAGTATTCTAGGATGGAAACAAATGAGGTTGGTTCTCGCACCCTCCATGTTGTAGTCCCAATAGAGGAGTGTGATCTAGGTGATGTGATGCCTAAGATTTACACTATCGAATTAGGGCGCCCCACTGGAGCACAGGTAGTTGAGGAGGCTGAAAAATCCTTCCAGGCGCTGAAAGATAGACTACTACAAAAGGAAGGAAAGTACAAGAAATTGAAAAAGGAGCATAAGGCATTAGTTGGGTATGTGCGACATCTAGCACATCCATGTGATCAGGAAAACCCAGCGGTGGAACTTCCACCTGAGCTTCCACAGGAGTCAATCAATGGGCTTGAGGAGATGAAGAGGGCTATTCAAGAGGGAGATAAGTGGATTGGCGGTGTTTGCGCTGAGGCTGAAAGATTCATTATATATCTTGTCTCCTCTTTCTAGCGTGTTTCTGGTATCCTCTCGCGCTTGGAGAACATCGAGCAGGCTTGGGATGATACTCATATATTTCAAGATAAAACTATTCCTCGCCTTGTTGCTTTGATGTACATGCCAATGTGGACGTTGGTTGAGGAAGGGGTGATTCAAGCAAGGGATAGATATGATTTTCTGGAGTGGCACTCTGTTCTGTTCACTGGCCGAGGTTTCTTCGACATGGCAAAGACAGAGTCAGCTGAGATCATAAAGGCAATGGGAAACATTCACGCAGACATCCTCAATATGCTGGAGGCGTTGTTCTCCAGAAGACTAACTCTCGAGGAGGTGGAAGTTGATGGATTGAAGGGAAGGTTGTAGCTGTTCTTCTCAGAGATCAGGGTGTTTTCTCATATTGAATTTGAGAATATCTCCACGTTCTCAGCTATTAGTCAAAGCACACAGGAATCCATTGAGACTTGGAGAAAGTCTTGTCTCCAGCAGGAGTAGACGATCGCTATCCTTGAGTATTAGCTCAATCTTACTCTGACGATCTCTGAACAAGAAGTTGATGCGGTGCTGGCCAGATTTGTTGGTTATGTGGTCAGAGAGAAGAAAAATGGAAAAAAAGTCATGGAAAAGAATCTTTTGGAAGGATAGTGGGTATTGATTTCCCATAGTGGTCAAAGGAGGAATTTGCTATTTTTTGTGCTCATTAATTATGCCAATCCTCCACCTTCTGGCGGTTTTTAGGGCAGAATCTAGTCTAGGGCTAAAGTGGCTCGATCTGAGTCGTCCATTGTAATTTGATTTGGACCATCCATTGAGATTGGCCAGCTATATAAAGGGGAGTCCCCTCATTTGTACATAGATTAGATTAGACTAGAGAGTAGACATTCTGCTAGAGCATAGAGAGACAATTAGAGTTAGAATAGTTTCATTGCATTGTTTGAAGGAGAAGGAAAATTCTTCCTTTGAGAATTTTGTAAGGAATTGTTACGAAGACTATCATAATGAAAGAGTTTCATTGATTGGTGAATTTGTCTTTGTTATGAGCAATTAGTGAGGTTTCTTCACCCTTCGACTTCAAGTAGGACATAAGTTAGAGTAATTTTATTTTCATGCAAGTAGTTAATTGTGGGTGGTTGTGTTTAATTTGAGTGAGCTTCATTTAATCCATACCACTAGCAAGCTTATTGATGGTATTTTTTCCCAGCATGGTCAACTAGAATGCCTTTTAGACTTAACTTCGGTCAAGATTAATGTGTATGTACGCATCGTTTTGATGGTATTTGCATTGTTGAGTTGTGATTTGAACATCTCTTGTTGCTCCTTTGAAGATTGCACCAACCTTGTTGAAGCTGTCCAATGTGAGGCAAGAAAAATTTTGGTTGAAGTTCATTGAAGTCAAGCTCAACGCCTCTTGCATTTAGGATAGAACATATTTTTAATCTCTACATCCATTCAATTCCACACATTTCTGGTTAGTTTTAGGAAAATTCGTAGCTCATAGCCAAATCATCCGCAACATAAATCCCCTTCAAATCATCAATCTATTGTCAGTTGCAAGCCTTTTTGAACAATTGTGTAAGTCCCCTCGTAAAAACAACAAATCACAACGAACCTACTGAGGGTGTTCCATCGTATTTCAGAACCTTGGAGTTGAACGTGCAATCTTTCTTGCAATCTTAGCGCAGAAAATTCTTTGATCAAGAGAGAATGGAGTAGCCTTCAGATTACTTTGTTCTGCTGATTGGTGCGGTCACAAAAATCACATCAACAGGATTTACTCCATCTATGAAAAGGAAATGCTTGCAATCATGCATGCATTGGCCAAGTTCAGACAATATTTGGTGGGGAGCAAGTTTGTTGTTAAAACTGATCACAATAGCCTCAAGCACTTTATGCATCAGAAGGACTTGAACGAAAGGTAGCAAAAGTGGGTGAGTAAGCTTCAAGCTTGCAACTTTGACATTGAGTATGTCAAAGGAAAGAACAACATTGTGGCGGATGCACTATCTAGAAGGCCACATTTGAGCTCATTGTGTGAGCTTATTGTTGATTGGAAGGAGTTGTTGCTTGCTGCTTATGCCAAAAATTAGTTTGCAACCAACATTATTGAAGGTACTTTTCATGATGAAAGGTACAAGGTGGTTGATGGTTTGATACACTACAAAGGGAGAATCTTTCTGGTACCTGAATCCATGCTCAAAAAGAAGATTTTGCAGACTTTCCATGACATTCCACTTGCTGGTCATCAAGGTTATTTCAAGACCTATAGGTAGATTCGGGAAAGATTTTCTTGGAAGGCGCTGAAAGAAGAGGTTTTGCGCTACATCAAGGAGTGCCACACTTGCCAAATGAACAAGAATGAGCATGCATTTCTAGCTGGGTTGCTGCAACCACTACCAATTCCCAATCAAAAATGGGAAAGCATATCGATGGACTTCATCATGGGGTTGCAAAAGACTAAAGGCAAAGACAATATCTATGTTGCAGATGATAGATTAACCAAGTTTTCCCACTTCTTTGCAATTACTAGTTCATTTTCAGCAGCTCAAGTGGTGCAGGAGCACTTGTTTGATTACATGCCTCCATGAAGCCAAAATGTGCATTGCAATGAAGAAAGCATGAATAAAACTCAGAATTTATGTATTTTTTACTAGTAAAACAGAGTTCTTGGCTCCTATACGGCCATGTACGGCCTGATATTGAGGGGGAAGTCATTTTTTTTTTATGAAGCTATGTATCTATTGCATTTTCCTTCTTATTTCATTCGATTCCATGCAAAATTGAGTAAGATATGGATTCTTTTGTGGAAACAGACCAAAATCCCTCTTAGGGTAACTAGTGGCTATTCAAAATTGTATTCCTTTCGTTCTACCTAATGAAAATGGCTAAAGACTAGTGAAAAGATTCATCATTGTCTGTACTTTAATTCCCTAAGTTTGCAGGTCGTGAAGTTCCAATTTGATATTGATTTCATGATGCTTAAGGCTAAGAATTCTATCAAAATCTGTGAAATGACAGTGCCAAATGAAGTTTTAGTGTTGTATTGTCACAGTGGACATTCAAATTGGGAAATGTAGTTTGGTAAAGGTTGTGAAATGTATGTTGGAGGACCTTTTATATAGAACTTGGTGAAGCCTTAAGTGTTTGAGTCCCTTTTGTTCACTGCTTTGTTTTGACAGTCAAGTTTTGAGTCAAGATTGGAGGTTAAGATGGGTCCTTTGAAGAAATAACTTGAATAGGGTATGGAGATGGTTTCTATTAGTTTGTGCAGGCACAATGACATATGCTCATGGCTTTGGTAGAGGAAATTGGACTTGGGGTTATGAGTTTTCAGTAAACCCTCATGAGACAAGTATGGGGTGGATATAGTAAGGGTTTGTAATTTTGATTCATTAATGAAGAATTTCTCTAATGAAGTTTGTTGTTTTTGACATATTTACATCTGTTGAGTGTCTTGAAAGGCATTGGAGCCATGTTGGAAGTCTGAATTTTCATTTTGATGTTGCGTACCTAAGTTGACAAGCTTTTAAAAGACCTTGGGGTAGGGACAATCATCATTTTGTGGTGTTGTTACAAAACAAAGAAGTCTACATCTTTGATATGTTTTGAAAGGTCATAAAAGGTATTCAAATGTGGGATCACAGTGGATGTGTTGTGTCAAACCAGTGAATTAGTGAGGAAAGACCCTAGTTGAAGGGTTGCAAGGTCATGGTGTAATTTATGGAACAAAGATCTATGGTTGATTTGTTTATGTTGCTAATAGGGTTATGCATAGAATGATTTGTTTTCCTTATGAGAGGTCCAATCCAAGGTCAGGTAAAGATTTGTGTTGTAGTTTTTTTTTTTATGTTGGGTGGTTTTGTTGATGATTATTACATTTGTGTTATTGCAAAGTAATCCAAGAATGCCTAAGAGCAATAATTTTGTATCATTGCTTTGAATGATTGGTTGAGTTGAGTTGTGATCCTCCTAGCTCTACATCAAGTGGTATCAGAGCCCAATAAGGTCTAGGTAGAGGAAGTGTTTGTGTTTATGTTTGTGGTTGTGTTGTGTAGGTTGAGGAAGGAACCTGATTGCTTAGGTGGGGCAAGTTGAAGTGGAAGCAAGGAGAGACTTTCTTGTGAAGATGGATTTGTTGAGAAGATTGGAAAGATGTTTGTAGGCTGAGGATTCACAAAGGAAGAAGAAAAGAGAGGAAAAAGAGTTGAGAAATAAGGAAAGAAAGAAGGCAAGACAAATAGAGTTTGAGAAAATCATGGAAGAGTTAAGCAAAAATGTGGAAAGATTAGCCAAAGAAATACAACTTATTGAGAAAGCACAAAGGAGTTGGCATATACTAATGCCAAAGAAGTTAAGATGGCCTCTAAAGAAGATTATGAAGAAGCAAAGAAAATAGAAGAGGGCAACAAATTCAGTCAAAGCTCAAGAAGAAGACTTATGTGAAAAATATGCAGCCATTGAAGAAGAATGGGATAGTAAGGTTGGTAATGGACATGCCAAACAAGAGGAAGAAGAACTCATCAAGGTAGAGGAAGACAAGGAAATTGAGGTTGCAAGTGAATTTATTTTGGAGGGAAATGATAAGTTGGTCATGGGTGAAGAGGAGTTTGAAGTACAAGAAGACAAGGAGACCTCAAGGTCTCAATATTTTGTTTCTGATTTTTCTTTGAACTATGTATGTACATGTCATGAAGGACAAGGAAAAGTTTATGATGATATGATTGAGTTTTGGGACCTCCAAGTTGCAAGGATGATTGATAGAAGAAGGCATAAGAAGAAGAAAAGGAAGAAAGGACCAAAGATGGTTGAAAGGGAAAAGGACAAAGTGCAAAGTAACTGGAA
Organism: Sequoia sempervirens; assembly: GCA_007258455.2. Taxonomy (NCBI): domain Eukaryota; kingdom Viridiplantae; phylum Streptophyta; class Pinopsida; order Cupressales; family Cupressaceae; genus Sequoia; species Sequoia sempervirens. The sequence continues at coordinate 96,500 of VDFB02355705.1, read as the reverse complement.
GACCAAGAACAAGAAAATTCAAGGGGCTTGAATTATTTTTCCCCCAAGAGTTTGGTGCAAGAGCACCTGTTTGATTACATGCCTCCATGAGGCCAAAATGTGCATTGTAATGAATAAAACATGAATAAAACTTAGAATTTATGTATTTTTTATTAGTAAAACAGAGTTCTTGGCTCCTGTACGACCATGTACAACCTGATATTGAGGGGGAAGTCATTTGTTTTGATGAAGCTATGTATCTATTGCATTTTCCTTTTCATTTCATTCGATTCCATGCAAAATTGAGTAAGATATGGCTTCTTTTGTGGAAACGGGTCAAAAACCCTCTTAGGGTAACTAATGGCTATTCAAAATTGTATTCCTTTTGTTCTACTTGATGAAAATGGCTAAAAACTAGTGAAAAGATTCATCATTTTATGTACTTTAATTCCCTAAGTTTGCAAGTCGTGAATTTCCAATTTGATATTGATTTCATGATGCTTAAGGTTGAGAATTTTGTCAAAATATGTGAAATGACAGTGCCAAATGAAGTTTTAGTGTTGTATTGTCACAGTGGACATTCAAATTGGGAAATATAGTTTGGTAAAGGTTGTGAAGTGTATTTTGGGGGCCCTTTTATATAGAACTTGGTGAAGCCTTAAGTGTTTGAGTCCCTTTTGTTCACTACTCTATTCTGATAGTCAAGTTTTAAGTCAAGATTAGAGGTTAAGATAGGTACTTTGAAGAAATAACTTGAATAGGGTATGGAGATGGTTTCTATTAGTTTGTGCAAGCACAATGACATATGCTCATGGATTTGGTAGAGGAAATTGGACTTGGGGTTATCGGTTTTCAGTAAACCCTCATGAGACAAGTATGGGGTGGATATAGTAAGGGTTTGTAATTTTGATTCGTTAATGAAGAATTTCTCTAATGAAGTTTGTTGTTTTTGACATATTTACATCTATTGAGTGTCTTGAAAGGCATTGGAGCCATGTTGGAAGTCTGAATTTTCATTTTGATGTTGAGTACCTAAGTTGACAAGCTTTTAAAAGGCCTTAGGGCAGGGACAATCATCATTTTGTGGTGTTGTTACAAAACAAAGAAGTCTACATCTTTGATATGTTTTGAAAGGTCATCAAAGGTATTCAAATGTGGGATCATAGTGGATGTGTTGTGTTAAACCAGTGAATTAGTGAGGATAGACCCTAGTTGAAGGGTTACAAGGTCATGGTGTAATTTATGGAACAAAGATCTATGGTTGATTTGTCTATGTTGCTAATAGGGTTATGCATGGAATGATCTGTTTTCCTTATGAGAGGTCCAATCCAAGGTCAGGTAAAGAGTTGTGTTGTAGTTTTTCTTATGTTGGGTGGTTTTTTTGATGATTATTCCATTTGTGTTATTGCAAAGTAATCTAAGAATGCCTAAGAGCAAGAATTTTGTATCATTGCTTTGAATGATTGGTTGAGTTGAGTTGTGATCCTCCTAGCTTTGCATCATCAAGTTGCAGAATTATTCTTTCATGAGGTGTTTTGACTGCATGGGTTGCCAAAAAAAATTGTGAGTGATAGGGACAACAAGTTCCTAAGCACCTTTTGGCAAGAATTTTTAGGTTGAGTGGTACAGTGCTCACTCCAAGCACTAGTTATCACCCACAAACTAATGGGAAAACAAAGATTGTAAACAAGTGCTTGGAGGGATATCTCAGAAACTATGTCTTGGAACAGTAGAAAGCTTGGGTGAGATGGATTCATTTAGGAGAATATTGTTACAATTCATCCTTCTATATGTCTATCAGAATGTCTCCATTCATGGCACTTTATGGATATGAGGCCTGTTGTGACCTTTTCACACATCATTTGAGCCTAAACATGAAATTTTGGCCAAGTCTGAGAATTAGGGTTTTGAACTTTCCAGCCAATTTGAGGTCAAATGGAGTAAGTTGAAATCTGAGACTAACATTGCAGTCAATATGCTTCCAATAGGTCCCAAGCAAAATTTTAGTGAATTCCAACAACTTACTATTTTTAGTAAGTGCCAGATTTGGAGCGTTCTTTCAGAATTTTTGAAGTTTCAATAGTCATGTTGCATCTAGAACATGTTAGGCTACTCGTCTGCAAATTTTGAACTGAAACAGACAAATGTCTATTTTTAGCAAGTTCAGCTTCCGGAGCAAATTTTAGGGTTTATATGCAGAGTTCTTCAATCCATGTCTGGAGATTCTTTATGGGTTTTTAGAAACCTTCGCGATGATATAACATGCAAAATGAGATGATGAATTTTAGAATTCCGCCTTTAGAGGCTATTTATAGGGTTTGCATGTTGATATTTTCTTTGCATGTCTAAACATTCCTTGTGGGTTTTGCTAGACCTTTGCAACAGTGTAACATGCAAACCAAGATCATAACTTTTTCAGGGGCCATCTTCGGAGGCTATTTTTAGGGTTTGCATGTCAGAGTTTTCAACACATTTCGAGTTATCTTTCTAGTTTTTTTGAAACCTACGCAGTAATGTGACATGCAAAGTGAGAAGATCAGTTTTTAGGGACTTACTATTTTTAGCAGGTCCATTCCGACAGTTGCCCAGCGCATCAGGATTACAAACAGGGCGAAGTGCAACAGAAGCGAGGTCAAACAGAGGTAATTTGATATACATGCAAGTCAAATTAGGGTTTCTAGCTTCGAGACCCAAAATGAGGGGTAAAATGTCATAATTTTCAAAAACTGGTGTATCCCACTATGATCAACATCTTTCAAGCTATCCACCGGTAAAATTTGAAGGCACTCAGAGCACTTACTATTTATAGTAAGGCATTCCAGAAACTAGCTAAAAATAGTAAATCAGCAGTAGGCGCCAGTGTGAACGGGCAAGTCATTCAATGAGGAGCACGTCATTCAAATTTCAAATCAAACGGAGTTGTGGAGGTCTAAGAAACAAGAAGTTGTTATAAATAGTAAGGCGTTCCAGAAACATGCTATAAATAGCAGGTCAACTCGAGATGGCAATGTGAACAAACTAACTAGGTCATGAAGATCCAATGGTTAAAATTTCAAATCGATCTGAGCTTCAAAGATATGAAAATTAGAAGACTTACTATATATAGCAGGGCATAGATAAGCTGGCAGAAGCACATGTGAAGAAAATTCTAAGTCTGAAGTTCATCCTTCACCACCCTCCAAATGCGCCCTCATCCTCAGATGGAAAGTAAGAAATTTTTTTAAGGCGTGAATCTCATCCTGCTAGACATGACAAATGCACCTGCTTCAAGGAGATTGATAAAAAATTTCTGAAGTGTTGAAGTTTATCCTGCTAGACCCCTCAAATGCCCCCTCTTCAAGGATCAAGGTGTGAAGAAAATTCAAAGTATTGAGGTTCATCCTCCTGCACATGCCAAATGCGCCCATGCAAAGTGGAAGTGCTAAAAAGTTTCTAAGGCATTGCTAATATCCACCTCCTACCCTCAGATGTGCCCTCAAGCTGGCAGAGGTTGATAAAAATTCTAAGTCTGAGCTCAACATCCTACTCACCCATCAAAATGCGCCCACCTCAAGGAGATAAAGGTTGATAGAAAGTTTCTTGGCATTGGACTTAAGTCCACCTCCCTATGCTAAATGTGTCCAAGAGGAGAACCTAAGGTGGGGACAAGTAAAAAAATCCTAAGGCATAGAGATAAGTCTTGCTAGACCTTCAAAATGAGCCCATGCAAGGTGGAAGTGCTAAAATTTTTCTAAGGCATGAAGTTTGTCCACCTCCCCCCCTCAAATGTGCCCTCAAGGAAAGTTGATGAAAAAGTTAACAAGGCATTGAAAATATCCTCCAACACATGTGAAATGTGCCCAAATGGTCTAAGAAAAGGACAAAAAGCATTGATTTTCCTCCTCCACCCTTTGAATGCGCCAAGTCCAAGATGAGTCAAGATTGATGCAGGAGCATCCAGGTGCACAGGCAATCAACATCAAACAAAAATAAATATTTTAATTTTGTATTTTCCTAAGGTTTGATAATTATTTAGTTAGAGAAATAAATTAAAATATTAGGCCAAAAATTGAAATAAATAATTGGTCTTTTATTTTAATATTGCTAAATTTTGGAGTGAAGATTTTCTAGGTGGCAGCGTTGAACTTGAGCTTTTTAAAAAAAAATGGAAATCTTGGAATGGATTTTTTGGGGAGTTACAAATTTTTAAAACTCAATTATATCCTCATAAATTTTAATAATGGAGATCTTGAGTTGGCAGTTACTTTTCTAATTGGGGCCCTATTTTCTAGGAGTTGGAATCTTACAAGTTTGTTATTCTTGGAAATTTCAAGGAGATGGATTTGATAATGATTTTTAGCATTTATTATTTTATTTTAATGTTATTATTGAAATTTTCATCATGTTGGGACGTTTCAAATGGAAGCTACAAGAAAAAAATGGAGATTTAGCATAAAAGGGAAGATTTGACAATTTTTGGAACCAGTCACTCAGCCGGAATGGTGAGACAAGCTGATTTCTACAAGGATTTGGGTAGAAGTGACTTAGAAGGGATTAGTATGTGATGAATATTTCCATCACAAATGTTTTATTGCAGGTTTGAAGGTGTTTGATAGAAAAATGGATCATGGAATCCATTTTTGAAGATAGATACAGTTTGCAGATTGGAGTTTGCATGATAAAGGTTGTAGATTGAGGTGAACTGAAGGAGTTGAATAAATAGTTTGTATTGGTCGTGATTTGTTGTTGAGATCATATTTTAATTTTATTTTTAATACGTGTTTATCATTACAAGAGGCTGCAATATTTGCATTTCCTTAATGGAGATGATACTTCGATGTTTATAAGAGAGTTTTGAATAAATAATTTGGAAATTTGTTTGCAAAATTTCTGCCTTGTTTCTCTTTTCTAAGTTATTTCATATTTAATTCAAATCATTTAAGTGATTTGAATTTGTGGTTTGAGAAGGGATAATCCCTCCTTCATCAGTGGTATCAGAGCAAGAGTTCCTGAGTGTGTAGGCAGAGCGCTGAATGTGAGGCAGTTTGCACCAGGACTTGTGGTGTGTGTGATTTGTGTGTAGACAGATCGTCAGATGTGAGACAATCTATACCAGAAAGGATGGGATGGATCATGAGGAGTCCTGTAAGAATTTTATTTTGGAAAAATTATTGGGAAGAAGTGGAAAATAAGAATTACCATGAAGAATTTGAAAAGCTCCAAGCTCAAGTAGATGCATTGGAAAAATTGATTAAGGAGAAAGTGGGAATACAAGAAGAGAGATTTGGGAAGAAGAATGTTTTGTTGAAAGAGGACAGCAAAAAGAAAAGAAAAATAAAGGAAGGATGGAGAAAGAAAGAAGATAAAATAGTCATTGTAGATCATAAATTTAAGGGTAATTTTAAAGATTTTGTTTCATCTGAAAATGTTTTGTTTGCAGGATTTAGCAAGGACAAGGAAAATGGTGAAAAGGAGAAGGATATTGCAGTAGTTGATGAGATGATGGAATTTGAGGGTCCTATATTTGATAAAAAATTTGGTGAAGATGAAGAAGATCTCCTACTCAAAGAGGAGATAAAAAAGATAAATATCTTGTTTGAGGGTAAAGTGACTGATGAATGTGAAAAGAAGATGATAGAGGATGCGGAAGGAGGAAATGTAATGGTAGATGGTGATGAAGAGCAAGATATTGCAGCAGCAATAGAGAAAGAAATCATTGAGGTATTGTTTAATTTTCCTGGTTTTGATTATTATAAAGAGGATAATGAGATGTATGCAATTGAAGAGTTGAATGTAGATGAGATGCAGACAGGTTTTGTGAGTACAAATTTGTATGGAGATGTTGCAGAAGAACAAAAAGAATGAATCAAGGTTGATGATGAACAAATTGTTGCAACAATAATAGAGGAGGTAATAAATGAATTTTATTATTTTAGTGAAGAAGAGGAAACTAAATTTTATGAATTTTCAGAACTTAGTAGTGTATATTGGTGGGAGATGAACTATGTAAAAATAAATCAGAGGAGGGGAAGAATAAAGGATGGAAGAGATATAAAATTGCAAGGAAAGAAGAGAAGGAATAATGAGGAAAATAAGGTAGAGAAATGGATTCAGGATGAGCACAACATTTATAAATTTTTATGAGCTTAACTCATGAAACATTTCAATTTACCCAGCGTGTCTGATGCAGGAGCATCCGGGTGCACAGGATTAAATTTGATAAAAAAATGCTCTTTCTAAAGGTTGAAATTCAAAAAATTAAATGAACCCCTTCGTTTGTAGACCCATGAACTCAACATGTTCTGAAGGGAATTTTCTTCTGGGTATTGAGGATCTTTGACAAGGAATGGATTTTAAAGTCTTCTACACTTTGCCAGGGCTTTCAAGATGGAAATTTTGATTGGCACTTGAATTATGAAATTTTCCTAAGGAAAATTTTTAAAAAAATTCTAAGGCAAAAGAAGTAAAATGTGTTATTGAAATAAAGTGCCTTAGATGATGAATTTGAAGTGGATTGCCTAGGAAAATTTGATCGAATTTTTTGTCGAAATAGTCTTCTTGAGCCATAAATGAATAAAATCAAAGATGTCAACGCTTCAACTGGTGAAATAAATTTCTTGAAGAAGATGCAGTTGAAGTTAACACTCTCAAGAGATGATTTTAAAAAGTGCATCTCTTAAATACGCCCTTGAAGAAGTTGAAAATTTGTCTAAGGCATTGAAATATGATGTACAGGTGTTATATGCCCCAGCCTACATATGTCGTAAAATCATGAAGAAAGCAAAGTTGGCTAGAGAAAATTGATGAACCCTTGGAAGTTAAAGCATAAAAATCAGGTAAGTAGGGTGGGTTTATATTATGAAGTGTTCTGATGCTCTTCTCCTTGCTTGTTTTGTAGGAGGAATGTCGAGACGGAGCAATGACGACTTGAAGTGATGAAGCAAATAGTCCAAGATAGAATCATGAAGCAAGTACTTGGAAGAAATGGCTAAGTGTTGGAATTTCTCCTCAAAGACCCAATATGCACCAAACGCAATCAGGCGAATGGAAAGCATGAATCCAAGACAAGAGAATCTTCCAAGTTCAAAATGAAGGAAAAGATGAAGGCTCGGGCGTTGTCAAACAGGTTAAAAAGTTACAGCCTTGAAGTTTCAGATTGAGAATGTGCCCGCCGTACTAGTCCAAGAAATTGAAGCAATGCTGACCAGACTTATCCAGTTTGCAGTCAGAACAAGAACAATGTTAACGCATTTCCAAACAGGAATCTTCTAGAAGTGGTGGACAATTAATGGCTCATTTATTACCCCACTCTCGGTGGCAGTTTTTAGGGTGAATCTTGTTTAGGGTTGAGGTGGCACAATCTGGGCCATCTAGCCGATTGTAATCTGAGCCGTCCATTGGACTTGGCCAGCTATATAAAGGGGCATCCCCCCTCATTTGTATAGTAGTAGAGATTAGACATCAGACTAGAGAATAGAGCAGAGAGATAGCTTAGCATAGTTTGTTAGCATAGCATAGTTTGAAGGAAAAGGAAAGTTTTCCCTTGAAAATTTTATAAGAAATTGTTGTGAAAACTATTATAATAAAAGATCTTTCATTGAATGGTGAATTCATCATTGTTATAAGCAGCTAGCAAGGTTTCTTCATCCCTTCTACTTCAAGTAGCGTAATTTCATTTTCATGCGAGTAGATGTTAGCTGTGGATTTGTGGTGTTAATCAAGGCAACGTCGTTTTAGTCCATACCACTAGCAGCTTGCTGACAGCAAGTTTGCCTTGTGTGGTCAACTGGAAAACTTTACAAGCTTAACTTCATTTTTGATTTACATCTCGGCATGCATCGTCTTGATGGTGTCTTGATGCCAAATTATGACTTGAAAACCTCTTGCCACTCCCTTGAAGATTGCACCAACTTTGTGTAAGTTGTCCAACGCGAGGCAGAGCAGAGTTTGGTTGAAGTCTGCTGAGATTGGTTCCACGGCTTGTCCTTAGATAGAACATAAAATTCTTAGGCCTTACACCCATTTAAATTCAGTACTTTCTGGTTAGTGATAGGAAACTCGTGCTTACCTGCCAAATCATTCGAACCACCTGAAGCCCTTGATCTGCTGTTTGCTTCTTGATGTTGAACAATTGTGTAAGTCCCCTTGAAATACTAGCAAAACACATCGAGCCAACTGAGGGTATTCTATTGCACTCAAGGAACCTTGGAGTTGAACGCACGAACTCTCTCGCAATCTTAGTGTGCTGGATACTTTGATCAAAAGAGAATAAGGTAGCCGTTGGCGACTTTATTCTGTGTTGGTGCTCTCACAAAAATCACATCAACAAGGCCCCTAGCTTTGCTGATTTGATGTTTGGTGATAGCAAATCCCCTCAAGCAAGGGATACGTTGCAGAAAATTCAAGATATTTTGAAGTCTTTGAAGAACAATTTCTAGTTAGCACATAATCAACAGAAGATGTGTGTTGATCAACAATGTGTTGAGCACACAGTTGAGGTTGGTGACATGGTCTATCTTAGACTTCAACCCTACAGACAGTCTACTCTCAAGAGGAGTGGAGCATAGAAACTCAATCCACGTTTCTATGCGTTGTTTGGAGTCATCAGAAAGGTTGGAGTAGTGGCTTATGAGTTGGAGCTACCAGCAAGTAGCAAAATTCACAATGTCTTCCATGTGTCTCACCTCAAGAAGGCACTTGGACACAACGTTGTTGCTTCATCAAATTTTCCTCCTTTGGATGACGAAGGACAGTTGATTTTGGTTCCAAAGGAGATCATTAATTCTAGAGAGCGTTCTTTGAGGAGAACAACTATCAAAAAATACTTGGTGAAGTGGAAGAATTTTCCTTTGGAGGATGCAACTTGGGAGAATGACGAGATTTTGCAACATCCAGACTTGCGATTGCTTGAGGGCAAGAAATTTTGGGGAGGGCAGACTGTAATGTTCCCTTCTCAACAGTGATCAGTGCTGATGACCGTTAGTCTATCCTGGAGGCTTGTAGGCTAGTTGGAAGCAAAAATTAGGGTTTCCTATTTTCTAGGAGGTTGTTTCTACATTTTTCTGAAGTTTGCACTTGGAGTTTTTGATTTTGGATTGCGAATTCTTTCTGGGTTTTCAGAGAGCTTCGCAATGGTATTGCACACACTTTGGTCTGAACAACTTTCTAAATTTAATATTTTTAGTAAATTCTATTTTTGGCAGTGCTTCAATTAACATCAGCATAGTGTGCTTCCTACTTTAGTTTGAGCAGTTGAGTATTTCAAGTTTTGGATTCTAAGAAGTAAATTGGAGGAAATTGAATTATTTTAATGTTATAAAGGTTATATTTTCATTTTATGACCCCTTGGCCTTGTGACACAACTTTATGTTGTTCTTAAAAGGTGGACTTGAGGGTGAGCGCCTCATTTGGAGAATATTTTAATATTTCTAAAGTCAAATTTACTCTTGAGGATTGGACACCATTTTGAGGGAGAAAATGTTTTATTTAATCAAATCTTATGTCTCTTGAAGTTGGACGCCTATTGAAGGAACGAGACAAATGTCAAGTCAAAAAACCTAAAGGCTATTGGGATGGGCGCACCTTCTAGAAGTTGTTGGAGATTCTCTTCAGAGTCTATAAAAGGAGGCTTCTATTCTTCATTTTGGTTATCTCATGTCTTCTATACTGTTATGTTGTTGGAATGATTCTAGGTAAAGTGCTTCGAGGAATGCATACCTCCTAGCAAGGATCGGTCTTCGTGTTTGAAAGATAACACCTAGTAGGTTAAAGGCTACTTCTCATTCAGGGAAGTTTGGTTGAGCTTCAATGGAGTCTTTTGTAGTTTTGATCATTTTTGAGTTTGCAGGTCTAGTCTAGTTGAAAGTCGTTTTTGCTCATAATTCATAGAATAAAATTTATCTTGTTCTGGGTAGTTGACTAATGTTTTTCTCAGCTATAGGCGACCCCTTTTGATGATTTTCAGAATTTAATATCAAGTGTTGGATTTTTGGAAAGAATTCACCCTTCCTAGAGGGTCGTACCTTTTTGGAGTGTCTTGGGTTTTGTGCAAAATAAATATTCATGCACTTTTGTTGAGGTTTTTTCATTAGGATTTGGGCGCTATCATTGTTAGTCACCTTTGCAACTATTTTCAGGTCATTTGGAGAAGATTAGAGGATTTTGTGAGCATTTTAGTTGATTGCATAGTTGTTGGTTTGCATTTCAGTTAGCAAGTCTTTCATATCAGATTGTCAAAAGTGGGGATTTTTGGTGTGTTATTTCTTAGTTGGAGAGTTTTGGTGTTTGGAGATCAAAATATAACTCTTGCAGCTTCTTTGCAGCTTGAAACTTTGGCTACTTGCAGATTTTGCTCAAATTGTAAAGTTGTTTCAATAGTATTGATTAGCTCCTTCACATTTCTACTTTTCATATTGTATTCCCGCTTTTAGTGAAAGAGGATGGCCATGCCGCCTAGTTTAATTTCAGTTTAATCAACATGATTCCTGCCATTGGTGGAAGAGACTGGCCATGCCATCTATGCATTGTACTAGGGTCGGCTTGCTGCCCCTCTTTACTTTCATTACTCATATTACTTACTCCCATTGAAATATGCAGTCGAGTTGCATACAATTTACTTCCAAGCATTGTACTACTTTCAGTTTGAAGACTAACGATCCCCAACGCCATATGCTCACACCTTGCCCAACATTGGGATCCTGGTGTACATTCTTGGTGTAGGGTTACATTTCCAAAGTTGGTTTATGATTTGGCTAATGCTGACAGGTGCCTTGTTGAAGTTGTATTGCTAAAAAATTAAAAAAAAAATTAAGGGGATTATTTCATACTCTATATGTTTTCATGGTTGAGGAGACCAACATTCCTTTAATATTAGAGGCTATGTGGATTTATACTAAGTTGGTGATGTTGATAGTAGAAAATTTACCAATGCATATTGTTATCACAATTTTGGTCACAACCTTCCAGAAAAAATTTCATCCACCCTTAAGCAAATTTAACCGCATCAAGTTGTCGCATTTAAACTTTGGTTTTTGAAGTTGTGTTGGGCATCGATTGAGTTTCCACAACCCCTTCCCCACCCGATTGTCTAAATTTTTAACTTAAGACTATTTTGTGTTAGCTCCTTCATGAAGTCTTAAAAGTTGTCAGGTCCCGAGGTGGTTCTCATAACCTTGGCATCTACCAACGGGAGGGAAGAAAGTTAAGCAAAATCAAGTTCATTTTGGAGCTCTTGTTAGGTTTTGAAACCTTTGTCAATCCTCGGAAGGGTTTCGAAAACATAACTCTTTCCCACAATAAATTCTGTAAAAGGCTAAGCATTTTTCTAAAAAGCTCTTTCTAAAAGGTTTTACCAAAAAGGAGGCTAAAAAGTACTTCAAAGCTGGTCTTATGTGAGGTTAGTGAAGCAGGTGATGGGTTTGTTTCCTGAACTAAAGTGGACTCCGAAAGCATTTCAAAAACCTCGCCCAAAGTCTGATATTTATGCATTTAAGTTGTTGTGAACTATCATCTTAACAATTTGAAGGTTCATTCAAAGAAAGAAATAATAGTACTAGAAGAAAATGCATTGCAAAGATAACGTTTAGTTGAATGCATAAAAATTGATACACATTGTAGATATGGAAAATAAAGAAGTGCATTGTGGAGAAAATAAAAAACACAAAACTAGAAGCAGAGAAACTCAAAATTGTTGCATGACGTGAGACAGATTTAAAAGTAAAAAGATTATATATTTATATATATAATATTGTTTGTATTACATGCTAAAAGGGTGATTGTGAAGATGAGAATGCGGAGGCCCTCCACCAGCTCTTGGAGACGCTCAATTTGCACAAACGAGAAAAGATTCTCATTGAATTCCATGAAGTGGGAAAATGTCTCCAGCATGTTACTCTTCACCCTAGTGTAGAGTAGGGCAACTGCTTGCTTTGCTTGCTCATTCTTTAGTGCATTCGTGATGCAAATGGTGTCTCCTACCAATCCAACATGCAAATACTTAGAGAGGTTTCTCAGGGCATCTTCAACACAAGGAAAATAAATTGGCCTCACCAAATGGTCAACAACCATAGCTCCCCACTCGAGCTTCCCGAAGGTGCAAATGATTTGTAAGAAGCACTCTAGTAAAGCCGAATTGTGCATGTATGCACATGGGCCAAGAAGTTATCCCCAATTATCTTCTTAATCACCCTCCTCCACATCATTGAGGATGAGGAAAAGCTCTTTGAGTTGGTCTGCAATCAGTCATTTCATTGCACTACACTCCACTCCTCAATGGAGAGGAAAACACTCTTGTTCTTGGAAGAAGTGTCGCTTAAAGTGTTCGACATGTCTGAAATAGCAATTGTCATTGTGAAGAATGAGAGTACTTCAGTTGATTTATAGAATGAAGGGGTAAGCTAGTGAAGTTCACTTGAGAGCAATTAATAATGCAAGGACACTCAAGTTGCCTCAAATTAAATAAATTTGGCAGTGATGCGATATTGTTTTAGCGAAGCATGCTTTGGCGTTAGAGAAATCCCTTGCATTTAAATCATCCGCATGAATATGATCCTAAGTTGGCATGTCATTAATTATCAAACTGAGAAATTACAGGCTGTTCACATGAGCTAGATGACACGGGGCTTATTTGTAAAGAATGGAAATTCATTCCCTTGCCGTAATCAATTGGAAGATTTGATGTAATCATAACCATCCTCAAATTAGCATGAATGCTTATGTGTCTTCGTCAGGCAGAGATCGGCTAATCTCCTGCAAAACACTCATTTGGTGAGTTGGCGGTTACAACTTCCAAGATTCAATTTTCAAGAAGTTGCTAACTGTTGTGGTACAAATTTTTAAATATGCTTTGATCGAACATTAGAGGGGTCCGAGTTTTGATTCCCCTTTCAATTTGATGCATGAGTGAAAATTGATCTAAATGAAGGATCAAGTCCAACAATTTTGATTATTTTTTGAAGATTTTTGTTGTCTTTGAGCAATAGATTTGAATGTAATGCTTAACATTTATGAGTGAGTCTTTGAGCTTTGATGAATGTTAGAATATCTCCTCTTTATGGTGGATGTAATATTCATGGGTGTTTCATTCATAAATTTTCAGTTAATGTCAAAGTTGCTATGTGTTGAGTCAGTTATCTACTTCTAGTAAGCCAATCTTTGAGTTGTGATAATGGTAGCATATCTATCTTTTCAGTTCAGTTAGTTGTTCTAAATTCAATTCTCATCGCATTTTTTCTATGGCTATGGGCAAGTGTTAGTTGGCCTTTCCTGCTTTTTGGTTAAAAGCATACCCATTATCTTTATATTTCAAAAAATTAAAAAAAATCATATCTTACGAGGGAGTTGTATTCAAAGGAAGATCACCAATGAAATGGTAATCTCTCCAGCTGTTGGTTATCGATTGGTCTTTCTTTTAGGCATGATAGAGTCAAATTGAGTTAATCTTTAAAAGACAAATCTGTCAACCAACACATATGTGTTTACTTTATTTGGTAGTGCAATTAGATAAGTAAGAAATAGGCTATATGTTGCTTTGTCCACTCTTGTAAGAACTTGCATTGCAAATGTATTGTAATCTGTTTTAGGATTTGATAATACATTGTGCAAGTTTTGAAGTGTGGTGTTTTTCTCCCGAAAGGGTTTCCCCATGTAAATTATGGTGTTATGTTCTTATTATTGTTCTATCATGTCATTTTCGTATGTGTTTCTTCAAATCTTCATATAGTTGAATTCAAATTTGTATAATCTTTCTATCAAAATTAACATAGGAAGCATTTCCACACCTTTGCTTCCTTTCAATTAATTCGCTAGGTGGGTGCACTAGTTGAGACATGACATCAGGTTTTAGGTGTTATCAGCTGAGAGCCCTTTAATTACCTATGTACAAAATGTCACCGTCTTTCATTAATCCAAAAACAATAAGTAGACAGCTGGAGTAAAGATGAATGGGAGTATTGGAAAATCTGTCTAACTAGTTAGTAAAGTGTTGGATATATTATTCAGTACTGCGATCTGTACTTGGCAGAAGCAGCATTTCTTATTTAACTTTGAAACTTTTCTTCTCAACACTTAAGAGCTGTCCTTCCAAGATCCTTTGTAGTTGGAGGCTGAGCTCGTGCTTGTTGCTGAGGATTGTGCCTGATCATGGTGCCTTCCAGCAGCCAGCTCCCAAGTTTGCCACTGACTGAGATACCCTGGTCGAGACTGTGGAGCATGTGTTGGCGCTCTACCCTCCATCATTTCAAGAATTGCAGACATACAAGGCCTTGCACCAGGATTCTCATGGGTGCACAATAGACCCACATGAATCATTCTTACCACCTCCTCTTCATTGTATCCTGATTGCAATAGGTTCACATCTACCAATTCAAGAGTCTTCTCTTCCTCGTATAATTTCCAAGCCTGTGTTACCGATCCAGATATTAAATGATATTATTAAATTGCTTTAAAATACATTCCACTGTACTATATAAAAAAATTATGGTTTGAATATGGAGTGTTACCCATTCAAGAAGATAACATTTTTCTTCTTCCAAGCTCATGTTTGTGTGGGTTCTGCCACTCACAGCTTCAAGCACAACTACTCCAAAGCTGTAAACATCTGACTTGTCTGAGAGATGCCCTCTCAAAGCATATTCTGGAGCCAGATAGCCACTGAAGATTTAAGATGAATAAAAGTTTAGCAAAGTGGAAAGTAATTTTCAAGTATAAACAAATTAACAAATATAGTTATTTTTCAGCTTACATGGTTCCAGCAACCCTTGTGCTGACATGAGTATTTTCCTCATCAAAGAGCCTGGCCAAACCAAAATCTGCCACTTTGGGATTTAAATGTTTATCTAGAAGAATATTTGTAGGTTTGATGTCTCTATGCACAATTCTTAGAAGTGACTCCTCATGAAGATATGCAATCCCTCGTGCAATTCCTAGGCAAATTCTGTAACGGGTGGGCCAATCTAGCTTGACCCTAGCCTCACCAGGATCTGAGAAATAGAATTAGAATGCAAGAAATAAATTGGCATGACTTAATAGTTCATAGCAAATGAACAATGGGTTTTCTGTCCAGCGGAATTGGACAAAGGTATAGGATGGCTTTACCAAATAAAGCTTGAGCAAGGTTGCCATTTTCCATGTATTCGTATACCAGGAGAAGCTCTCCTCCTTCTACACAACAACCATAAAGTTTAACAAGGTTTGGATGTAGCACTGCAGAGATTGTGCTTACTTCATTCAGAAACTCACGACTCCCTTGTCTGGACAAGTGTGACAACTGCTTTATTGCTACTTTTCTACCCCCTGGTAGCATGCCCTACACAGTATATGTCCGGTCATAAACTTATAAATAGTGTAATAAGCATTTCATGATTCCCTGAGAAGCACCAATATAAATGTTATGCACATGTTTCATGACTATGTAAACTCAACTTAAACGTTAGGGTGCATATCAATATACCTTGTAAACTGAACCAAATCCACCTTCTCCTATCTTATTTCTGGGATCAAAGTTTTTTGTTGCAATTTTCATCAATCTTAAGCTGAAATGATTGCCTGTCATTTTCTCTAATTCTGCTAATCCTCCAACCACATACAGGAAGAATTCAACAAATGAGTTGTAAGTCATAAAGTAAAAACATTGATGGAATTAGATAATATCAATTTTGAAAATTGCTCACCTTTGTCCCTCCTAACGAAGTTGAATATGGTTTCCCACGTTTTTGTCTTCTTGATAAAGATTGCAGAAATAATCAGCAGAATGCCCAGAGTCACCACTACTCCGACAATAATTATAGCTATTTTAATAATCTTAATGTTCTTTTGAATATGGTACTTGAATTCTGCCAGATTGATATTCAGCAATATCATATACCAGAAGAAAATGGAGGGATAACAAGAAATTTATTAGAACACCATAATTTAAATAATTACTACATTATTAAAAAAACTCGAGCTATTCCCTTGGCATTCTTGAAAAATAATATAGAATTTTTACACAAAGATTTTACTTACCAGGATCAACTAAAATAGCTGATATCAAAGGTCCATAGATTTCTTCTTGAGACTCGCAACACGTTCCTTTACCAGCCCAAAAAAAGTGTATTTCTAAGATATTATTTGTGACATTGATAGTGAAGTTCCTGACAACTACAAGATTTTCCCCTAGAGCTTCCTCAATTATATTAAAATCTTTCAACACATTCTTGCCCTGCATAATTTTTTATCAATTTGACTAAGCACAACTGTTAGAATGACCAAATTTTTTATACTTTTTGTAGTGATCTAAGACACTGAAATCAGATTGCAATCTTGGTGGAGACGCCTAAATACTGAAACAAACTGCTAGAGGAGAAGGATATACCTGAATATAGACATCAAATATCCGGACTCTTTTTGAATATTGGGTAGCTGGAAACTGTATCTCTGCAAAGTGGAGTGTTACATTGTATGGTCCATTTTGGAGGCCCAAGCCATAGTATCTCAAAGAGGACGGAGAAGTCCGTGCTGTGTTGTACAGTTGTGGATCAATGGAGTTAGCTGTACTGTTGCCCTTAACTATATGTGGGATCTCGAAAACAGGATTGTACTCTGTATAATATTTCATATAATAACCTATATTACTAACACCCCAATTTCCTTTAGGACTCAGATAGAATGTTGAGTCATCATCCAGTTCA
Organism: Sequoia sempervirens; assembly: GCA_007258455.2. Classification (NCBI taxonomy): domain Eukaryota; kingdom Viridiplantae; phylum Streptophyta; class Pinopsida; order Cupressales; family Cupressaceae; genus Sequoia; species Sequoia sempervirens. The sequence continues at coordinate 79,875 of VDFB02355705.1, read as the reverse complement.
ATAAAATCACTGTCAAAACGAAGTCCATGAACAGAGGATTTTAGTTGCTGTCCTCCACAGTTAATAGCCAAATGATAATCTGCAAAGAAAGGATTCATCAATTGGATCAGAGTTTAAATACGTGCACCATACAGTGGCATACGAAACATGTCTGTAAAGATAAGATTCTTAAATGCTTAGATGGTTCTATTTATATAACAGTTCCATTCATGCTTTAATTAAACATGAATGTATTCGACATGGGATGCGGAAAAAATAGTGAAGAATGCACAAAAAAATTGGCATTTAAAAACCCGTCCGGCCCTCCCATTTTCCTCAAAACAGCATTTGCAATCTTGTTTGAGTTGAAAAAAATTATTTTTATTCGTAAATTCTTCATTTACATATCTGGGCATTATGTTGTTTAAAAGCGGTTTTTCAAATTATTGTATGGTTTATCAGTTTATAAACCCCACTTCCCTCGCATTTTTAATTCCCCAATTTTGATGATATTTGTTCATGTTTTAAATGCATTTTCATTGACATTGTTGTTATGTATTTGAAGTGCAGTTATCCATATTTCTTTTGGGACAACTCAAATTTGAATAGAATGTGAAGTAAAAACTCTTTTCAATAAGGGGGAGCTTCTTAAGATCTAAAACTAATCTTAGACACTAAGTTATATATAAAGTATATAATTATTGACATTATACAATATTCTTTTGGGGAGTTTTATATAAATGAAATAACTATTTGTTTGTCATTTTGTCTTAAATATGAGCACAAGGCTAGTAACAACTTGTCTAACAAATAAAATTTTATAGATTTTGAATGAATGCTTCTAACTCTAAACACACCAACTATAACTTCCTATTGGATAAAATAAAGACAAACAATCAAATGCAAACATGATTTTAAAGGGATAACGACTACTTTTGCATGAAACAACATGTGATTCTATCAACTAAATATCTAAAGCACATGGAAAGATACAACCTAAACTAATTAACAACTTAAATATAAGGCCTTTAATATTTTTGATAATATAAGCAACAATTCAGGGTGTTGAACCCTTTACACAAAAGGCCCTTGGGTAGCAAAAGTCAACAACAAAGACAAAAAGAACTCAAAGGCCATAGGCTAGAGACAACACTATAACAACAAATAAACAATAGAGATTAAAGTTTTCTAAAACATAAAATAAACATAAACAAGAGAACACCAAATTAATCAAACATTTTCTCCCAATCCTCCTTGAAGAATTTAAACAGGTCCCAATTATTAGAACCGGTGCTTTCTCCCTTGATGTCTTCATAATTTTTAAATTCATCTTTCAACACAAAACCCATAGTGGTCGTTAAATGGTGAATGACTTTCAGGGTAAAGTGAGAGATACCTCTCAACTTCCCTTCAAGATCATCAACACGAGTCTTTAGAACAACATCTTCTATAGTTTGCATGCACTTTGGGCATGTGTCTTAGTTAGGTTGCATGACAAGGGTAGTGTCGAAGTTGAAGTCTTTAGAGTCTGACAACATTGCATTCACATCTCAGGGAACAATCTCGGGCCCTCAATATTTTCATCCACCTCCTCCTCTTCCTCATCCTTGTTTTCTTCATCATTCTCCTCTCTCCATGTCGATTCACTTGAAATTTCATCCACACTCAAGTTGGGGGTGATTGTTATATTTTATTCTCTAACTATTTCTGTTTAGGAGATGGTGCATGTGCCTTTTCATTACTACTTAATATGAAAATAAGTAGTGATGGAGTCTTCTTTGAGAATTTGATCTACTTTTTCTATATATTTGTAATAGTGGATTTTTCTTTTTAAAGATCAATAAATCCATCATTGCATTCTACTAGATCCCCTCATCATTTTATTGTAGAAACCTTCAAGTTAAGGGTTTCTTTTGTATTTTAATGCCTATCTTGTTCCTTTTTGGTCTACTAAAAAATCTACAAATATATTTATAGTTCCACTCTAATATTTTTTGCCTCATGAAGTTTTGTTTCTTAATATATTTTTACATCGAGTTGCCTATGTTGATTGGTATAAAATGACACCACTCATCAAGCTACTTGTTAAAGGATGGGTGTGAGTCACATTCTCTCAAATTTAATTACCTTTTTGTGAGGTCAATTTGTTGGCATTATGGTGAACATGATTTGGTTGATGATGTAAGATATTTTTGCTAAGAAATTTTACTTCATTACAATTTGGGCCAAGTCAAATTTTAAAAATTGAGGATTATGTGCATATTTTAAAAAATATTAGTTATGTGTTTCTTTGATTTGTTCATGTATACAACCCATCGACATTCTAGCTTCTAAATTTAGACCTATAAGATAGACCTGTAACAGCCTTGATTGTTCTCTAGTTAACTTCTTTAACACCTTTATTTCGTTTAGTGAGTTGATGCTATTAAATTATTGCATGAGAATAAGGATGTTATATATAAAGGAAGAAGTTTAATCTTTCAAAAAAATTGCATGTGATTGTCTAGTTTCTTTCTCAGACCATGAAAATATTTGTTATGATGCATTACTAGTTTTTTTTCATGAAAATGAAAATAAAAATTTGTTCATGTCATAAAGAGGGAATGATGCATGTGATCATAACTTTGAGGCTTCTAGTGTATCATCATTTTAGTGTAGCTATGAAAATGAGATTTTTTTCTACCCCATATTCCTAATGACATGTGAAACCTATGATCCTAAGATTTATTGTTTTTCTGTAGTAGGATAATATTACTTTATATGAGAAAGTGATTCTTTTCAACACTTATATTTTGTCAATAAGTCCAATATCCTTTATATTCCATGATAAAACCTACTTTGTATGATAAATGGTACAAAATGGTAAGGTCATGTTACAAAAGGCTAACACTCAAGAAAATTTTGTAGATTCCCTCACGAAGCCATTGACCATGAATAAGTTTTCTTGGTGTATAAAAGCCATGGGCCTTGGTTCTTGTATTTAGTTTATGTTATATTTCGTATTAATGTATTTGTAATGTATAATGTAAAGTGGGAGAATAGTAGAATTAAGGTGTCATTTAGCTTAATTCATAACTTTATTCCTAATTGTTGACTAATTTATTTCTTGATGTTCTCTTTCTCCATTCATTAATCTTCTTTGGATTTGTGAATGTAGATTTGTAGCATTTTATTAGCACTTTCTAATACATGGGTAGATTTTGTTCTATATTTTCATGGGTTATCTTTGTTATTTTAGAGTTGCTTCCACTACATCTTTCCACCCTCCATTGTGTGTGCCTTTGAGCAGTTTTTATGTTCTCTTTCCCTTCCCCCTATCCATTATTCCTCAAAATTTATATCTTTTCCAAACATATGCTCTTTGACATTAATTATTTTGATTGCTTTGTGATTGTTTTTCTCTTGTTATATTATAGATCTAGCCTTACGACCCTTTGTTCACATCCAATTTTTAGTTATTGTTGATGGACATCCTTTTCTTCTCTATTTTATTCTCTCTTGTAATTTCATTTTGACCCATTTAATTGTTGAATCTCTTTCTTAAGACATGTCCTTGCTAGAGAGTTCTATTCATGACATATTCTACACCCAAACATGATATTTCCTCATAATAAATGAATTTATAAAGGGTTTTATGTGCATGATATTTCCTCATAATGAATGAATTTATAAAGGGTTTTATGTGCATGATATTTGATAAAGTGTGTAGTTATTTGCTAAGTTAGGTAGCTTAATGCAAAAATTCACCCTTAAAATTATGTTTTTGTGGGTAATGCATAAGGATTACTTTGGGATAAGGCCATAACCTTCTTAATGGTGGATTACTTATATTTGTAATAGAGGTTTTCTCAAGTGTTGGCTTGGATAGGGTGTGGGTGAGGTAATAAAGAATAGTTATAAAGTTGGAGAGTTATGAATGTTGGAAAAATTGTTGACATTGATGTTAAAGGACTTATAAATGGCAAGGAGTTAAACACATTGGCTGACCTATGTCTCTCACCCCCTTGAGAAGGTTTTGTAAAAATAATGATATATGCAAAAGATTAAATAAGGACAACCCCCTAGATGCCACCCCAAGTTGGGAATATTTAAATAAAAAATAAAAGAATATATATTTGTAAATGTGGGACAACATCCTCCCCCTAGGAAGGTGTGCCCAAGTTTTGGGAGAAAATAAAATAAAATAAATAATTATTGGTTAAGTGGGTTGACCACCCTTGAAGAGTCATCCCTCTTGGGTGAAGAGTCATCCTCCCCCTTGAAGAGGTTGTGAGGAGGTTTCAACTTAATCAATTTTCAAGGAATATTTTGTATATGAAGAGTATAAACAAAAAAATATTCAAACAGATCTATGAGATACATGTGAGCAGATTTATAGCAAAAAAATTGTGAGTAAAAGAAGAGACATAAGCAATATCATGGCAGTTTATGAGCAGATTTCATGAAGACATTATTGCAGATTTTATGAGGATATTATTGCACATTTGTGAAGACATTATTGTCGATTTTGTCAAGCCTACAGTGCAGATCTATGAGGGGAAGTTTGGCAGATTTGCGAGAAGGTGTTAGTGCAGATCTGAGAAGTTGCAAGTTAAAATTATCATATTGTTCTTGTGGAGGTTTGAGCCTCCTACTTGAGATCATGAGGTTGGAGCCTCTTATTGAAGAGATTAGAGTCTCTTGCTGTGTTGGTGCTTTATAGTGGGGATTGGAGTCTCCAGTGGGTTGGTGCCTACGAATGTTGAAAGAAGATTTATACAAGCAAGATTTTGTCGTGGTTTTTTCTTGTAATGGTTTCCATGTAAAATTGTATCTCTTGTGCATGTTCTTATTGTTACATCTTGCATGAATGATATTGCTATGAATAATTAGGACGTGAAGTAATATTGCTATGCTTGATTAAGTTGAGAAGAAGTAAAGTTTTGATATATATATCGATTCACCCCCCTCTTAGTATAAGTGTGTGTTTCATCAATGAAAGATGTCAAAATGGAAATTCTAACATTTTCCTATTTTAAATTTCATGAAGACTACTATTAATTATAAAATTAATTATCTTCATTAAATGATTAAGTCTATTAAATATTTAGATACCTGAAAAATTGGCCCTACTTTTTATTGTGCATCTCAATATTTATCCATTATTTTACAAATTTAACGAGAATTTTGAGATGCTATGTAAAAGTGGAAATTTATAAATCTTATTTATAAATTATTCAGATAAATTCTCCTAATTCATAATAAAGGGTTATTATATAAATTGAAATTAACTTTCATTATTATTTTTACACGTGTTGTTTTATTATATAAGCTTTGATTTTTATACAAATTTTAAAAAGTGAGAAATAAAAATAAAGACAACATTTATATTCAACTATAATGTATGTAAGTCCATATTTTTAAATAATAAGATATAAAAGTAATAGTATTTAAAAAAAATAAAAAGTGTTCAAGATCAATAAGGTTCTAACCAAGAAGTCTTACTTGATGCTTGTTTATTGCACATGGAATTCCTTTGGAGACAAGCAATCCAACTGATGTTAAAAGAAAAAATTAGCTCAAGATATTTTTAATTTGTATTGAGAAAGAAGATAATATTATACAAAACTAAAACTTGGTCATTTATCAATGACCTTTCTTTCTAATCTAAAATATCATGACATGATGTATTTTTATAATGATATTTAATAAATTATAGCTTTATATGCACACCTGTGATCATTAGGGGAATTACTATTCAGAAAATTACCAATCAAATTCCTGCACATTCCAATGAGACTAAATTCAAAAATTCAAAAATAAATAAATTATGTTTTCTTAAATAAGTGAAGACAAATAAAGAAATATTAAAAGGTAAATAATACAAAAATTAGTAAATTAATATAATTAAAAAATAAATTAAAACAAAAATATTATAGAGCTAAAACAAAAATAGTTTTATCTTAATTTATGAGTTGAATACAAATAAAAACTTACACTGTTGAATTTGTACTTGTAAACCCTGATGGAATATCCCCTATTAATTTATTATAAGACAAGTCTCTGCAAGGCACACCATTAAACACAAAAAAATAAAGGATTAAGAAATTGTTTTAATAACAATAGAAATTACAATTAAAAACCTAGTTATATCCTCCAATAAAAAAATTGAAACACGTATCATTTGGGAAGAAATGTGCATGCAAAATATTTAAATCTCACATTATTGCATTGTTTGTAAACAACCAAGGACTAATTGCACCTGACAAATTATTGTTCCCAAGAAGCCTGAAATACAACCATATTATCATGCTTAAATTTTATAAAATTATAAATTCATTACAAATAAATAAAAATTAAATGATAGTTAATAATTTTATTGAATTATTATAGTGTTACTTACAAAAATTTTAAATTTGGAAAGCTATTGAGAGAATTTGGAATATCTCCATATAAATTGTTAAAACTGAAATCCCTGTAAAATGGAAAAGATCAAATTAAACATATATTTTGCATCAAATAAAAAATTCATTTTGCTAAAAACCCAAAATTTGAAGCACTCTTTAAAGAAATTTATTGAAAAGATTATATGTAATGTTACAAATATATCAAGAATTATTTGATTAAGCTCTTTAAAAAGTGTGCACTTGATCATGTCCTTGAGTTACTAGGGCATGGTACCACCAATCATAAATAATACCTTCCAAATATAATGTGGTGAATTGGATTGCTTCTTTCTCCTTCATAAGATTGAGGGTAAGGAAAGTTTGTAATTTCCACAACCAAGCTTGATTTGATATCTTACCATTTCCATCAAAGGTGGGTGCTAAGAGTTTGTTTAATTTATTCATCAAATCTTTACCATTGTTGTTCAAATGGTTATTTGCTTTCCCTTTCTTATGTGAATCCTATTGAGAAGTTGTTGAGATGATTTCACATTGTTGTCATTGATTTCAATACCTGGATCCAAAAGGTTGTGGTTCAGATGATATACATAAATGATCTATCCTATCTTGTACTATGATGTTACGTAGTATGGATGTTATCTTTGATCCAGATATGGCAGTACTTCTTTTGGGGCATTTGTGGACGTCAGTCAATGTAGAATAATGAAGACTAATCTTTTGATGTTGGATGTTGTGCTCAAAGCTTACTCCGAGTAACCTTGCTCTTCGGACATTCATGTACCCTGTTACAAGTTTTGGTATGTCTCTTTTGTTGATACCGAAATTGATGATAATCAAGATTTGGTCTTGGTTGTGGTGTTCCTATCAGCTCCAGAACATATTTCATGTAATTCAAAGTTTGCTATCTTCTGATACTTATCTTATGTAATAAACCTATCTTATGTATGACCTATTTATGGGTCCCTTGGTAACGTGATAAGAAGATCATTTTGTGTGACCTATATTTTTGGTCCAATGCTAGTGTGTAAGGCCTTATTGAATATATCAAGGTTGTTCTTCATGCCAACATGTTTTTTGGTGATCTAATTCAAATTGTATTTGGTCGACTTTGAAGACTATGAAGACATTGTGTTTGGCCAACCTAGGAGATTATGAAGACATGGAATGGTATAAGTAACTTAGGTTGTTTTTGTTTGATGATATGAGAAGTGTGGAGTATGATGTGTGTGAGCAATTAAGAGGGTGTGAAGGATGAAGTAAATCTGTTTGTAGAGTTTGTGCAAAGAAATTATGCAGAAGTTTCTTGATCAGATCTGTTGTAGACAGATATTGTGCTCTTAATCGGAATTGAATTCATGCATAAATAGATGCAATTTCATCAATTTACTTTTGTCAGTGAGACTATTTTGTAATCAATTGTATTAATTGGGAAGTGAGCCTTTTTATATCTTTGGCTATAATAGTCGAGCAGTGAGCCCAACCGATAGTGAGTAACTTGGCATGAGCCTTTGTAAAAATCACCTTAACCGATGTTTTATAATTGAGAATTAGCATTCTTTGTGGTTTTTCCCTTCTTGGGTTTCCATGTAAATTCTTGTGTTCATTGTGCATGGTGTTGTTATGTGCTTTCATGTTCATTTTTGTTAGATAATTATCCGATTGATTTACGTTTGCTCTAAACTAATTAAAGTTAAGAAAATTATGTTAGGATAACTGATTCACCCCCCCTCTCAGGTCCAAACTGTTCAACAGTTGGCCCCAACCAAACAGAAGTTATCCAAACTCATTGGTGAGACAAAAGAATATATTGAGATGTCTGACATTTACAAGTATTGTCTCTAGTGGCCTACTGTTGTTGATAATTTTAGAAGCAGAATTGAAACTATTGAATCTGAATTGAAAGGTATCGGGAAGTGTTTTGATTTCTTCAAAGATATGATGGAAAGCAGAGAATAAGAGTTAGAGAGTTGCAAGCTAAGTTGTTGTATGTTTAGAGATAGAGAGAAGATTTGGTTAAAACTTTCTGGTTGTCCAAAGAAATTGTTGAGGTTCGGTTGGATCATCTCTCTAGGATACTTTCTGATGCAAAGGATTGTGAACGATAGTACCTGTCTTTGGATTGGTCATCTTCATTTATGTTATTGAATTTGCTGGATAGTATGTGTGCAAGAATGGTTTTTGCAATGCTAGCTTGGAAGAGGATTCTTCCAATTGTGAGAGAAAGGTACAAGAAATTTTTTCATGTGAGAAGTGTTATTTTTACTTGATCTCTTGAATGTTCTTATTTTTCTCTTTTCCTTTAATGGAAAAAAGGGGGAGAAAATGAAGAGAAAACAAAAACAAGAAGAGGTATTGAATTGTTTGTCAAAGGGGGAGTGCTTAGAGTTTTGGAATTAGAGTTTTGAAGTTTTGTGTTTTTGAGTTCTTTGTTGTTTTGCCATCAATGCCAAAGGGGGAGACTGTTGAGAAGTTGTTGAGATGATTTAGCATTGTTGTCATTGATGTCAAAACCTGGATCTGGAAGGTTGTGCTCTGAATGATATACAAAAATGATCTATCCTATGTTGTACTATGATGTTATGTAGTATGGATGTTATCTTTGATCCGGATATGACAGTACTTCTTTTGGGACATTTGTGGAAGTCAGTCAATGTAGAATAATGAAGACTAATCTTTTGATGTTGGATGTTGCATGCTCAAAGCTTACTCTAGGTAACCTTGCTATACGAACATTCATGTAGCATGTTACAATTTTTGGTATGTCTCTTTGGTTGATACTGAATTTGATGATAATCAAAATTTGTTCTTGGTTGTGGCATTCCTATTAGCTACAGAATATATTTCATGTAATTCAAAGTTTTCTATCTTCTAATAATTATGTTATGTAATGTACCTATCTTATGTATAACCTATTTATGGGTCCCTTGGTAACATGATAAGATCTTTTTGTGTGACCTATCTTTTGGGTCCAGTGCTAGTGTGTAAGGCCTTACTGAATATCTCAAGGTTGTTCTTCATGTCAACATGTTTTGTGGTGATCTAATTCAAATTGTATTTGGCTGACTTGGAAGACTATGAAGACATTGTGTCTAGCCGACCTAGGAGATTATGAAGACATGGAATGGTATAAGTAAAGGTTGTTTTTGTCCAATGAAATTAGACGTGTGGAGTATGATGTGTGCAAGCAGTTAAGAGGGAGTGAAGGATGAAGTAAATCTATTTTGCAGAAGTTTCTTGATTAGATCTGTTGCAGACAGATATTGTGCTCTTAACTGAAACTTAATTCATGCATATATAGATGCAATTTGATCAGTTCACTTTTTTCAGTGAGACTATTTTGTAATCAATTGTATTAAATGGGAAGTGAGCCTTTCTCTTTTGGCAGTGATCCTTTTTATATCTTTGGCTATAATAGTTGGGTAGTGAGCCCAAGTAGCAATGAGCCTTACCTGCAGTGAGAAAATTGATAGTGAGCCTTTTTAAAAATCACCTTAACTGGTGTTTTATAATTGAGAATTAACATTCTCTGTGGTTTTTCCCTTCTTGGTTTTCCACGTAAATTCTGGTGTTCATTGTGCATGGTGTTGTTATGTGCTTTCATGTTCATTTTTGTTAGATGATTATCTGATTGATTTAAGTTTTCTCTAGACTAATTAAAGTTAAGAAAATTATGTTCAGATAACCGATTCACCCCCCCTCTTAGTTATCCAAACTGTTCAACAATTGGCCCTAGCCAAACAAAATTTATCCAAACTCATTGGTGAGACAAAATAATACATTAAGGAGATGTCTGACATCTACAAGTATTGTCTCCAGTGGCCTGTTGTTGTTAGAAGATTAATCTTTACTTGGTAAAGGTTATTCTTTAATTGTAATTATTTATTAACTTGTAGGAATATTCCAAAGGAATCCCTACAAGTCTTTTGTCTTTTTGTCATCTCACACATGTGTGAGGATGACTTATTTTTTAATTCCTTTATTAAGGAATATTGTAGCCACCTCCTTAAGAGGTGACACTTTGCACACACATAGATGAATGGTGGCATTCATTGAGTTGGGAGTTACATTCTAACTCCTCTTCTCACCTCTATTTATTGAGGTGCCTCTCCTCTCATTCTTCAAGACTCAAGCAAGCAAGCCTAAGGCTACAACTCTCTCTCTCTCTTTGTATTATTATTTAGGCATTTTGCCTCCATTCATAATATTGGGGTTTTTTCTTGTTTTTTCCCCTTATCAAATTCTTGTGTCTCTCTTGCTTTGGTGGTGCTTGGTTTTACTACAATCTATTTGGTAATATCTTTCCATCAAACAATTGCTCATTTATTAGTTCTTTCCATTGTTCTTTTCTATTTCCTTCTAGTTGTTGTTGATAATTTTAGAAGCAAAATTGAAGCTATTGAATTTGAATTGAATGGTATCAGGAAGTGTTTTGACTTCTTCAAAGATAAAGATGGAAAAAAAATACTAATAGTTGGAGAGTTGCAAGCTGAGTTATTGTCTGTTCAGAGACAGAGGGAAGATTAGGTTAAAACTTTTTGGTTGGTCAAAGAAATTGTTGAGTTTGATCATCTCTCTAGGATACTTTCTGATGTAGAGGATTGTGAATGAAAATACATGTCTCCGGACTGGTCATCTTCATTTATGTTGTTGACTATACTAGGCAATATGTGTGCAAGAATGGTTTCTGCAGTACTACCTTGGAAGATGATTCTTCCAATTATGAGAGAAAGGTACAAGAAAATTTTTAATGTGAAAAGTGTTATTTTTACTTCATCTCTTGAATGTTCTTATTTTTCCCTTTATCTTTGATGACAAAAGGGGGAGAAAATAAAGAGAAAACAAAAACAAGAAGACGTATTGAATTGCTTTTCAAAGGGGGAGTGCTTAGAGTTTTGCAATTGAAGTTTTGAAATTTTGTGTTTTTGAGTTCTTTGTTGTTTTGCAATCAATGCTAGAGGGGTAGATTGTTGAGAAGTTGTTGAAATGATTTAGCATTGTTGTCACTGATGTCGAAACTTGGATCCAGAAGGTTGTGCTTCAGATGATATACAAAAATGATCTATCCTATCTTGTACTATGATGTTACCTAGTATGCATGTTATCTTTGATCCGGATATGGTAGTACTTCTTTTCAGACATTTGTGGAAGTTAGTCAATGTAGAATAATGAAGAATAATCTTTTGATGTTGGATGTTGTGCTCAAAGCTTACTTTTGGTAACCTTGCTATATGAACATTCATGTAGCATGTTACAAGTTTTGGTATGTCTCTTCGGTTGATACTGAATTTGATGATAATCAAGATTTGGCTGTGGTTGTGGCATTCCTATCAGCGTCAAAATATATTTCATGCAATTCAAAGTTTGCTATCTTCTGATAATTATGTTATGTAATGAACCTATCTTATGTATGACCTATTTATGGGTCCCTTGGCAACGTGATAAGATCTTTTTGTGCGACCTATCTTTTGGGTTTGGTGCTAGTGTGTAAGGCCTTATTGAATATCTCAAGGTTGTTCTTCACGTTGACATGTTTTGTGGTGATCTAATTCAGATTGTATTTGGCTAACTTGGAAGACTATGAAGACATTGTATTTGGCTGACCTAGGAGATTATGAAGACATGGAATGGTATAAGTAAAGGTTGTTTTTGTTTGATGAAATGAGAAGTGTGGAGTATGATGTGTGCGAGCAGTTAAGAGGGTGTGAAGGATGAAGTATATCTGTTTTGTAGAGTTTGTGCAAAGAAGTTGTGTAGAAGTTTCTTGATCAGATCTGTTGTAGACAAATATTGTGCTCTTAATCGAAACTAAATTCATGCATATGTAGATGCAATTTCATCAGTTCACTTTTGTTAGTGAGACTATTTTGTAATCAGTTGTATTAATTAGGTAGTGAGGCTTTCTCTTTTGGCAGTGAGGCTTTTTATATCTTTGGCTATAATAGTCGGGCAGTGAGCCCAACTGACAATGAGCCTTACCTACAGTGAGCAACTTGGCAGTGAGCCTCTGTGAAAATCACCTTAACCGGTGTTTTACAATTGAGAATTAGTGTTCTTCATGGTTTTTCCCTTCTTGGGTTTCCACATAAATTTTGGTGTTCATTGTGCATGGTGTTGTTATGTGCTTTCATGTTCATTTCTATTATATGATTATTTGATTGATTTAAATTTTCTCCTGATTAATTAAAGTTAAGAAAATTATGTTAGGATAATTGATTCACCCCCCCTCTCAATTATCCGGACTGTTAAGATACCCTATAGACTGGTAAGATCTCTAGCTCTAATAACCCTATAATAACTCTAGCAAGTTTTTTAGAAAATAAATTTAATATTTGAAAGTTTTAACCAAAACTTGTAAAAATCTAACTTTCTTTACACATTTTTACCAACATTGACAACCTAGATTAAGAATTGAAGTCACTAAATGAAAGGAAAACTCCATTTTTCTTTTGTAATAGAACTCAAAATACATCAAAATCTATTATAATAGAAACATAAAAACAACTACAACAATAGCAACAACAAACTAATTTAATACTATGCTAAACCCATAACAAATAAATACATATTACACAAACTTAAATAGCTAGAAATCACAATTCATGAAAGTTTGTTCACAACCTCTAAAGTGATATTTTCATACAGAACCAAATTGGTTCCATCCTTCATTCCTTGAACTGAAAGGGTTTTCATCCTTTGATCTCTAACAATTCCAAAGGGTTCCATTCTTAAATGTATTTGCTTGAATGTAAGGGTTTAGAACAAACTTGACAAGGGTTTTGATATGGAATGAAAATACCCTAAATGAATGCATTTTCCTCTATAAATGATTAAAATAAATGAATTTTAATGGATCTTTCTTAAATGAGTGGCTTAGATCATACCTGTACCAACTACACTAATTATCGCTTGTTTTTAATTTAAATTTAAATTTGAATTCACCTTTATTGCACAAGTTGGAGATTTTATCCTTTGACCCAACTTGTCACACTTTCACAAAGTTATGAACTCATGAAATTTGTGACATTCAAAACTTCTTTACTCTTTCCTTTCCTTTCTTTCTTTTCACTTTCTTTCTTACCTTCTCTTCATCTTGTAACACCTTTGTCATTTTATAAAATTTATCAATATTTCACAAAATTCAAGAACTCACAAAATTTTTGACATCATGAATCTAATGAATTTCTTCCTTTCCTTTGTTATATTTTTACACTTTTGATGAACTGACAAATATTAAGAACTTTGTCACAATTTTTTGCAGTTCATGAACCCAGAAACTTTGAGACATACTAAAATTATTCTCTTTTATCTTCTCCAATACCCCTGGATAGGAATATGACCTAAACCATGACAATACATAAGGATTGCTTCGAAGATTAACTTGACAAATTTCAATATTTCCCTAAGAATAACCATCTATTGCACCAAAAGTTGATTCATTTTTTTTTAATCTTTGTCACTATCCAATCCTAATCATATTTCCCATAAGCTTTAGGCTTCAACGCCAAACCCATATATTTTATCTTATAGTACATGACATAGTTTTGGTAAAAGGAAGAATCCAAGTAGGTTTTTCCTTTCCTTCTCTTTAGCTAAAACATTAGAAGACACGGTAGAATTATGCAAATTTACCCTCCATACCAATAGTATTATTGTAAATCTACAAAATGTCCTTCAATTTGGAGGTGTACCTAATAGAATTATCACTAAAAATCAAAACACCATTCACAAATAAAAGATGTGTAAGAGAGAAAGAGTTTCTCATTTTAATCACTTTGAGAACCCCTATCTTCTTAGTTACCCTTATTTCCCTACTTAGACTCTTAGCAACAAAAAGGAAGAGAATAGGAAGTAACTAAAAACCATATTTGAGGCCTCTTCCAAGCTTGAAAATTTTGGTTTTGAAGCCATTGATAATAACAACAAAAGAAATAGAAGTAGTACAAATATTGATCTAATTTACATGTAAGTTTTAAACCTAATATGTAAAAGAATAAGTTTGAGACAAAACCAATTCTATCATAAGCCTTGAACAAATCTAATTTAACCACAAAAGTTAGAAATTACTTGAGTTTAATTGTATGTAAACCTTCTTGAGACCCTCCTATGCTATCATGAACCTATCGTCCATTAAGAAAACCAAATTATTCACAAGATGGAATCTAAAAAAGAAAACATTCAATTCTTTAGGCTATGATATTTTTAATGATTTTGTATATGTAGTTACATAAGAATATCATCCTAAAATCGTCAAAGGAATTAGGGTTGTCCTTTCTTATAATCAAAGAAGCACAAGATTGATGTCTAGGGAATTCTCCCAAAGGCTTTAGTCTCTTATATCGCCATGGAAATTCCTTTGCAATCAAATCATAAAAGCCTAAAAAGAACTCAATAGTCCATCCATCTAGACCAAGACTTTTTCTCTTTTAAAAATATCTAAGTTCCTTAATTCTCTTTAGAGATCCTCCAAAAGCATCACATTATTTTCTTCATTGGTAAAACAAAGAAAGAAAGTAGTAAGTTGCATAATCTCAATTAAAATTTTCTTTTTTAACCCCTTAAACAAATTATTGAAATGAATAACCATCAAATCGACTAGCTTGTTCAAGGGCTTAGCTTTAGTGCCATCCTCTTTAGGCATCTCCTTAATAATATTTGTGTTCTTTAAATGATTAGCATAATTGTGAAATAGTTGTTTTATTGGCTTCTAAACAAGTAGCCCTACTTTTCAATCCCCAAACTTCCTTATGTGCTAATAAAATCTTTGTTCTTTTTCTCCGATTCAACAATCCTTTTCCTCTTTTAAGCCTCCTTGTAAACACAATCAATTAAAATGTCATAGAGATGTGTCATCTCTCTCACATATGAGAAATAACTTGATCTTGCTACCTTTATTTATTATAAAACCAAATAAAAATAGTTAACTTTATCTTGGATTATTTATAAAATGGAAACACGTCTACTCCCCAAATGTCTCTCATACCTTTTCCATTCAACTTTGGACAAGGACTAAAATTCAATATCCTCCAAACAAGCAGGACTAAACTTAAAGGGACTTGGATGTTTACTAGGCATATTGCTAAGTTGTCAGAGCATAATAGGAAAGTGATAAAATGCATTGCTAGACCCAATTCTTTGTCTTGTTACCATAATATCCTTTGATTAAAAATCTATCAATCTTCTTGGAAAGATGTTTATCATTGGTCCTATTATTCCTCCAAGTAGGTTCAAGTTTTAAAAGGCCCAACATCAACCAATCTTGCCTCCTCTAATTTACACCAAAAAACCAGCTTGAGTGTCTCACATCTAGCAACAATCTCCCAACCCTTAGAACAATTCAAAGTGAAATGTGAATCCCCACCCAAGATAAATCTCTCATTCTTGAAGAAATCCATGACTATAAGAGAATCCCAAAATTATTTTTTGTTCTCATATAACCTATATATATATTAACCACATTAAAATTTTCCCTAGCTTCATCGAAAAAGGTTGAGTAACCAACCTATAAACAAGGAAAATGGAATTAAGAAGTGCAAAGGAACTCTTCTTCCATCCCATAAATAACATCTAAAGTAGCCTTCAAAATCTAGCAAAAGGAATTCCCAATACTTTAAGAAAAAAAAAAAAATACCCTTATCTTTCCTGACCTCGCATGTAGTTTCTTGAAGCAACAAAATATCAATTTTGTGAACCAATATTAATCTACACATGGAAAACGGTTTAGTAAAACTACATAAACTATAAGTGTCAAGAGAGAGAATTAACATAGTGTAACCTTCCTAAGGGTGTGTCTTGATTTGAGTACCCCATCAATATTTTTTTCAATTGGCATGAGAAATGAAGGACTTTCTCCTTGGGGAGGAATTGCATCCCCCCTCTCTCAAGATCATTAGTATGTCCCTATTAAACTTATGACTAACTCTTCAAAACTAGTTGCTAGCTTTTTAGATATGAGGTTGTACCTATTAAATCATTTACAAGACTCTTCATCCCTCATGAAGGAGGAAATATTTGGGAATCCATCTTGGAAATAATTTTTTTCTAAAACAATAGGACCTGCAGTAGATCATAAGGTAAACTAGCAAATATATACCTTTTTTTTAACTAGCCTTCTTATGAAACCTTTTAAGATACCCTTCACCCATATCCCCTAACTTTGTAGCAGCACAACAAGAATCCCTCAAGGGTGGCCCATGATCTAGAGGTAAATTTAATAGAAATTATAATTGGAAAGGGAAGTCACCATTATTTTTGTTTTCTTCAACTTTGATTTTGACCCACTTCTCAAGAAAACAAAATATTTGTCAATCCTTTAGCTTGACCAAACCTCACTTCTTTGGTTCCCTCATTACCAAGATTTACAATAATGGTAACAAATTCATCTACAAAGTCATCCTCTAGTTACAAATATGCCTTCCCCTTTACATGATTTAGGTCATTGACAACAACATTGCACTTGTCCTTATCAAATAATAATTTAGGGAGTTACTCTGGCTCTCTTGACCTTTATGAGATTGTGGCCTTAGGTTTGCAAACCTATCTTGTGAAACACAAAGAATAATCATCAACAAAATAGCCATGAGTATGGAATTGATCACAATGAGAGGGCACCTTAGATCACTCCAAAGTCTCAATATAATGACAATTGCTAATAAAATCTTGATCACCTAAGGGAGTCCCTCCTAAATATCCATATGCACTAGAGTCTTGGTCATGGAGGATAAATTCCCTTAAGAATTGCCTCATCCCAATCTAAAAATGTACCCAAGGAATTTCCAATATCCAAGAGAATTATAGAGGATCACAACTCTAAAGGTAATACAAGCAATTTGACTCATATAGGTTAAACAACTTTGGAATCACACCTTAGATCAAAGGATAGAAACCATCTTTTCAAGGACAAGGGAGTGATCCCTAATACCATCCTTCCTGTACCTACAATCAACCTAAAGTAATAGGTTAAGTAGACTCACACCAAGAAGAAAAGTTAAGTGTATACCTTAGGAAGCGGCTGCAAACCTTTACTAACCATATCCCAACTACCTTTTCTAAACATTATCTTTCATAAAACTTCCTTGTTAAGTTTTTCCTTCCATATCTAAAACTTTGACTCATTAATATGTCAAAACTCCTAAAATTAGATTAATACGGGCTTCTCTAAACTTCACACTAAATTTTGTTTTCCTCCACACTAGATCACCAACTACCTTCGTAGTTTTAAAAACACTAATAAGTTCAAGAAAATCCTTGCTCTCAAGGCTCTCTCCAACAAAAAGAAATTCTAGGGTCCCACATGAATGCCTAAGATTTTCTAGATTATTAGCCACTTCCTAATTCTGAACTTCAAAATTTCACCATCTCCATCCAATGAGATCGACCATTTAGATACATGCAATAATTGCACATTCAGTGAAGAAAAATCCTCCATTGATGTCATTTTAGATCTATGATCTGCTATCTCCTTAACCAATAGAACTCCATGCGTCTTTGAATTCCACCCAATGATTAAATCCACATTTGTTAGGAAAATCTGCTCACCTCCATAAAGGTCTTGTGAGTAATCAAGAAGATCTACTTCTTCCTCTACTCGACTTCCCCAGTCTATCATACCAGGCGTGATCTCAAATCAATAAAAGATAATGAAACCACGAAAACAAAGTGCATTATGTCAAATAGTTTGCATGCAACCCTAAAAATGGCTGAGATTGCCTTCTAGAGATGGTATTGTTTACAACTGTACATAACCAAACCCTGAGGTAGATGATGAGTCCCCCTTATGACGTTGGACCCCTTCACAAGATGTATGCAAGAAAAAACTAATAATAGTGAAAAAATCTGAAAGTTAAAACTGTTTGTGTGCATAGGATACATCTGCAGTAAATGCACAAGGAATATAACCAATCTGAAAACCTAATGAATTCACCAAAAAACTATTCACACAAATGCAATGAGGGAGTGGGTTTTAGTGCTGCAGCCAATAGGGTTTGATGACAGGGCTCCTGTCCTACACGGCTAAAGAGTCACTCTCTGAGAAGAAAATGTAGAACTTTGCATGTTTTCTACCAGATCAGATTAGAAAGCCTGGAAACAAAGCACTGCTAGCGACAATAACCTGCACTACCACAAATTGATCGAGGCGGTGACAATCCCTTGCCTTTGAATGCCTCTAGGAAGCTCTCCAATCGCCAACATCCTGCCCAGTCTTCAAACAAAATATTGTTTCATTCAAACCGCTATTGACTCATAAATCGGCCCCTGCAAAGAACATGCACTATCGTCTCTAAGACATGCACCAAACAGGGCAATTGTTTATAACTGTACATGATGTGGAAGAGAGAGTACAAAGGATTATCTTAACTGCTAGTTTGTATCGCTTCCATTGCTGTTACATGTGATCTACTTCACTATATTTCTTAACATTTATGCATATAAACAATGTGTTATGGCGTTACTACTTTGTTTTATATCTGTATTGTGTAGCTCTGACCTACCCAGCATAGTCTATACGTTTTTGTTTGCGAAATAGTTCTTTTCTAGATTAGCAAAGAGGAGATTTCAAAAGAAAATAAATTCTACCGTCCAAACAAAATGTTTTTAAACCAAAAGAAAAACTACTTCACAGATAGATGTTTAAAATTATTGAATCTACCAAAGATATTTAGTGCACCGTAGATTTCTGATACTTGTGATCTCAAAGCTTGCAAATTTAACTTACAGAGCTTCCAATTTTGTCAATTTACTTATGTCTGGAATTTTTGCAGTGATGTTGCTGTTCCTTAGAACTCTGCAACAAGGCAAGTTATAATAAGTACCTACTATAAAAAGTTAAAAGGATATAAACTTAAAAAAGGCCATATGCTTCAAAGAAAATGATAGTTTAAGAACATTTTTTCCCTTACAATTCCCTCAGATTTATGAGACTTTCTATAAAGTCCAAATTTGAACCACCTTTGGCTATATCGCTTAGCCTCCTGTGAATATTTGAAATGTAAATATGATTGAATAGACATTACTAATCAAAATGCATGCATTGAGAGATGCAAGGACTAAACAGTGACCAATCTGTAGGTGTTTAAACAAACATGAAATAAATAAATAAAAAAAGAGAGAGTTTATAGAAACAGGTACTATTTATTGTCCTTGCAGTTCTTAGTTCATATTTAAATCTATTTTACATAATGAAAGGTATGAAAGCAGAACCATTCTTACAAATATTTCATTCTAAACAAATTTTTAATAGATGAAGGAATTGGTCCATTCAAAGAAGTTCCTTGAAGTATCCTGCAAAAAACACAATTTTTCATGTTCTAAGATTAATCTCCAACAGCACATGGTGCAGAAAATAAAATAGATCTTACCTGCATATTACTATGTTGTTTCATTTGGCCTTACTGTCCTGATGAGAAAAAGAATTGGGAAAAAATCTCAGCATAAGCTTCAAATTCACAGAAGATGTAAGTAATCTCACAATTTTTCAAGCTTGACCAGCTTCCCAATAAAATTTGGTATTTCACCCATGAAACCATTGCTAGATGCAAAACTGTATCCACCATGAAAGGTTAATTTATATGAATGTGCTTAAACCATTTCTATTAGATAACATTTTTTAACTTCTGTAATTTCTTTGTAATGAAGAAATCTATGTCAAAGATCATGGGTACTTACAATTCTGTCAGATTCTCTAGCTTGACAAATGTTGGAGGTATCTCTCCAATGAATCGATTAGAAGATAAATACCTGCATAAGGAATGAGAACAATAATTGGATGAGACGTCACCCAGATTAGGCTTAGGCCAAACATTAATGAAATTTGATAGATACATACATATTCCGCAGTGCTGTCAAGTTCCCAATCTCTTGGGGAAGCGTACCATTAAGATTGTTGGAATAAAGGTTTCTGCACAGCAAATATATTTTTTATTGTTCATAAGTATCAAACATTTATGGAAATGAAAACAACATAACTGTTCTATTCTTGCTATAAAAACATATTCAACCAAATTAGTGTAAGAGAGAGAGGACTTTACAATTCAACCAAGCTTGCAAGATTTCCGAGCTCCTTTGGAATAGGACCAGACAAGAGATTTCCTGAGAGAGATCTGATCAACAATTTGGATCAGAAACACATCAACGTGATGGTATTCAGTATGAGAAAATAATCTAGAGAACTTACAAATTTCTCAAGGCACGCATTAAACCAAATTCTTTAGGTATTGAGCCAATGAGATAGTTGTCTGAAATATCTCTGTTGAAGAGAACAGCAATCAATTAGCCCAAAAAAAGGCCCAAGAGAAAAGAGCCTTAATCTATGTAATAAGACAAAGGATAAACCTGGAAGATTACCTGACAATTAGAAACTAAAGTAAGTTAATGATTTAAGTAACCAAGATCCAAAGTTTGTTTCCACAGAAGTGGAAAACAGAACATACAGTAGTTGTTTAAGCTGTTCCTATATTATCATATTGTTAGAAAATATAATTGATTCTTAGGTGTCATCAGGTGTTGAACAGGTCTCAATAAGGAACTGTAGACCTGTCACTAAGTCTCTGTTAGCTGTCAATCTATTTCCAGTTGCCGTTGAACAGTTCCAGTTAGCTGACAACTTAATTAGCATGATTATAGGAATTAGTTGAAGGTTTCTGCAATTATATATTTGTATTCTCTGTTAATGAATAATGCAGTGAGTGTTTTGTTTGCTATTGCAATTCTTAATTTGGTATCAGAGCTGCAAATTGTTAAGTAATCTTTACTAAGAGAATGCTCCTGCCCTTGCCTTTGTGAGGTGTTAGTTGAGAGAGGAGCAGCTGCTGCTGCACCTGCAGCAGTCAAACACCAGTTTAAGTGCTTGTTGAGAGAGGAAGCGTAGGCTGCAACAAGACTGTTTACGAATAATGCAGTGAGTATTTTGTTTGCTATTTCAATTCTTAATTTGGTATCAGAGCTGTGGTTCGTTAAGTAATCTTTGCAAAGAGAATGATCCTGCCCTTGTGAGGTATTAGTTGAGAGAGGAGCAGCTGCTGCTACACCTGCAGCAGTCAAACACCAGTTTAAGCGTTGGTTGAAAGAGGGAGTGTAGGCTGCAAGAAGACTGTTAATGAATAATGCAGTGAGTGTTTTGTTTGCTATTCCAATTCTTAATTTAGTATCAGAGCTGCAGTTCGTTAAGTAATCTTCGCAAAGAGAATGCTCCTGCCCTTGTGAGGTGTTAGTTGAGAGTGGAGCTGCTGCTGCAGTCAAACGCCAGTTTGAGTGCTAGTTGAAAGAGCAGCACTGGTTGAGTAGAATACTGGAAATAAATCCGAAGTCATTTGTGTGCTATTTATGAGTCACTGCTGCTGTGCTGAAGTTTGGTGCTGTTGCTGGTCCATTTGTGAGTGTTTAATTTATTTGTGAGTTTTTGAGCAGTCGTACATGAGGAGAAGATACTCAACAAGAGTTTGCATTATACTCAAAGAAATGGATGAGAAAGAGAATGTCAGGTAAGAGTGATTGAGTGTTACTACAGTAGAAAAATAGGTCATACAACAAATAATTGTAGAATCCATGCAAGTGACCTTCTCAAAGGGAAACTTAAAGAATCAGTAAATATAGCCATTGTTGAAAAATCACTAGATTTGATGATGACTTCATTGAAGATGAGACACTTGTTCTATTTTAAAGAGACCAACACTTTGAAGACAAGGAGGGATGCAATAGAGGATAGTTAGATGCTCAATAGTCTAAGGTGCTTGTAGATCAGATAAACTATACCTTACATGTGAGGATTGAAGTCCGATAGTTCAAGGGAGATCAAAAATTTGGAAGTTCAGCATTATACCTTTATGAGGGTGAGGAGACACTTCATATACAAATGGTGTCCAATGATGTTGGGAATTTGGATTGCAGCTAGACGACTAGTAATAGGGAGCAACTTGAAGAAGTTTTATTGGTGCGAGAACTGTTTTCAAAGAATCTGCATAATGTATTTTCTATTGTTTTGTTTTATGTTGTTAATCAATGTAGTCCCTAGTTTGTACTATGTAAAGATATATTAGGAGCCCATCAAAATTCAGTTATAAGATGATTCATAACTGAAACATACATGTGCTGTTTAGGTGTCATTAGGTGTTGAACAGGTCTCAATAAGGAACTGTAGACCTGCCACTAAGTCTCCGTTAGGTGTCAATCTATTTCCAGTTGCTGTTGAACAGCTTCCATTAGCTGTCAACGTAGTTAGCATGATTATAAGAATTAGTTGAAGTTTCTGCATCTATATATTTGTATTCTCTGTTCATGAATAATGCAGTAAGTGTTTTGTTTGATGTTTCAATTCTTAATTCATATAATATGGTTCTATTATTAATAGTGAATTCCATCAATAATTTTTTTTGAAAAGCTTGCCATCATACCTACATTTTTAAGCTTGACTAAACCCAAACGCCAAAATTGTGAACCTGGAAGGTTGCCTTACAATTACAAACTAGAGATTGCCTTATAATTACAAACTAAACTAAGTATATTGCTTAAGTGTACCCAAGGTCCAAAGTTAGCTTCCACAGAAGTGGAAAACAGAACAAACACTACTTGTTAAGCTGTTCTTATAGTATTATATAACATGATCCTAATTCCATCAATATTTTTTTAAAAATTGCCATGCACCTATTTTGACCATTTTTTCAGCTGTACTAAACCCAAACGATAAAATTGTGAAAATATAATATTGCTCTCACTTACAGTCCCACAAGATGTGATAGATTGGCTAGTTCTGGTGGAAGCACTCCATTTAGATTTAGGCTTGGAAGTGTTCTGCAATAAAATATTAACAATATGAATCTCTTCTGTTGCCTCCATACCCAAAAATGGATCACATATGCAATGGAGTACGAACAAATATTTATAGCTTCGGGTAATATGGGAGTTTAATTTACCCAACATTTCTTATTCATCTCCTAGGAAGATCATGCTTTGAATGTCATGGTGGAGGAAACTAAGTGTTGGGTAAAATAAACTCCCAGAAATATGACAACAGAAAAGAAGAGCTTTTATAATCCTAACACATTTAAAAACATACAGGTTGGTAATATGACAAGCAGATTAAACATACATGTTGGTAACATGGCAAACATTGTTATTCTTGTCGCAATATTCACAACGGAATTCTTGAAGGTTTACACAGGGATCTCCAGTAAAGTTCCAATCGCTCTTACCCAGTTTCTGTAAAACTATCCTCAATGTTTCAACTGTCAAAAGAAAAAGGAGAGGATTAGAGATCAAAAAATGTGAGGCCAGATAAGTGAAGTGAAATGCAAGGAAAAGCAATGAAATTGCCATGTACTTTCATTCGTGTCTGTGCTTGCTGCTTCAGTGTGTCCAGTTGTGAAGAAGAGAGCATACAAATAAGTGATGCAGACCATAAAATACATATGGTGGAAAGCCATGAGGTGAGCTTGCTGTTAGGATTAGCAACAAATATCATATATTAAAAATAGGAAGCAGAGCTTCCCATATAGATAAACACAGTTAAAACTCAGAAGGGTCATAAAAGGTAACCTGAAGATTCCTGTAACAGCCGCCGACGAAAAGTTAAGAACTTTCCACGATTCAAATAGTATAGAAAAAGCTAAAAAGCTATGAATGACGTAATGTGAACACTGGTTTAGAACTGACTCAGTCCAAAGCATTAGATTCCTTGGGGTTCGGTTCAAATTCTAGGACATGGGTATTCTCAAGTTTCGTCAACATTATTGTTTATAAAACTTTTATAGATACTTCAATTGGGAAAAAATCCATTATATTTATTTAACATAAAATTTTGAGAATGTATAAAATAAAAAGTTGGTTAATTTGTATATATAATTGTAAGTTTCAAGTATAAATAAGGAACTTAAATACAAAGGAGGTGTTGGAGGGGTTTATCATGTCATGGCACCATCCGTTAGGAGTGCTCATAAAAAAAAATGTGTTTGTTATTATCTTGTATAATTTATCAAGGGACAATAACAACCCATCATGATGACAAATTCATAACCATGGTCTTAGTGCCATTCTATTAGGGTCTAAAATGTTTACCATGAGGAGATGTAGACCAATCCTATTATGGTGAAAGAGGTGGAGAAAAGTGGTTCTTGTAGGTGGAATAATTCCATTTAAACATGGCAGAAAGAGGGCCAGTTTGGTATTAACATCTAGAGGAACACAACTAGTTCATATGGTGCTTCCACAATGGTTGAGCAAATCCAAATCTTGCAAATGCAAATTTAGGAACTTAAGAATAACCTTCTTGGTCTAAGCTTGAATATATAAGTACATAAAGGAAATCACTCACTTTTTTAGTTAGTGAAAATTACAACCAATATCTTTAGTAGAAAAACAACATTATTTCTAGACTTTCAAGGTTGAAAAAGAATAAAAACTTTGAAAAATATTCAAAGTCTAGTAATATAAATAGGCTAAGGGATGTCTCCCCAACATACCAATTCTCTAGGAGAAGATTGTAGATGGAAAGGGTAGAATAGACTATGAATCCACATACAGGTCATTTGAGCATGAGGACAAGTTGAAAAGGTATGTTTATGTTGGGAATAAGATGTCATTTAATTGCAATCCTAAACATATTTCATGTATCTCCTAAGTCCTTAGAAAGTGTTCCCCAACACTAGGATTAGAAAGAGATTAAATTCGAATGAAATGAACATGTAAATTGACATTTGTAATTATTCCTAAATGATAGGAACATGTGGGGATGTCCAAGAAGAGCTCCTACAAAATAGGAGCACATGGAGCACCCACATGGAAGGTGGAACCCACCTTGCTTAGCTAACTGTTTGGAGGATTGATAACTTCATAATGCATGTAAAGATCCTACAAGTTAGGATTGATATTTACACAAGTGGAGTTGATTCGGTTATGGTTAATTATTTTAATTGCATGTAGTTAGTTTCAATTGAATGCTAGTTGACTTCATTGACTTGAGTTCCATGACTAATGACTTCAATTGCATGACGGATAAATGTGGATACATTGATTAAGTGGGATGATCAATCATGCATAATGTTTGCATGAATTGATGGAGAGATATGTTTCAGTTAACTAAGATTGACTTGGACCCACCTTGGGCACCCAAGTTGGCATCTTTGAGTTAACACTTTTGCATGAGAAGATATTTACAAGGCTCGGTTAAGTGGGCCCATTCTTGGGCACCAACTTTGGTGATACTTGAAGATATTTTTTAACCAATCGATTAAGAGTTCGGTTTGAGCCTAAATTGAGGAGACTTTGGTTTTGACTTCATGTTACAGTGTGGAACTCTACTTGCACAATCTAGGCATATTTTTTGTGAGGAGCTTCAAGCTCTTGTATTTGATAACTCTTATGAGTTTACATGCTCATTAATTGTCTATTTATTGCAGCAATTTCATTTTATTGTAGGTTAGCAGGTTGAGCTTGTGCATGTGTGAGGGTTTGAAGCATGGCATGGGATGTGTGGATTCATGCTTGGTCACATGGAATGCATGGATAGCTTGTGCTGCAGAAAGTGTATGAGAGTTTTGTGTAGGTTGTGAAGAAGGATTGTTGAAGGAAGGAAGCATATCAATCAAGGATTGATACAGTATATTATTGTAATCTTGTTCTAAGGTTAAATAATACAAGCACTATTGATTCTGGTGGAGTTTTTTCTTGAAAGGGTTTCTCCGCATATATATTGTGTCACTTCTATCTTCTTGTCTCATTCTTCTACAATCTTTTGTCTCTATCTACAATTGGTAAAATTGATCTAAATAGATTAATCATACACAAATAATTGTGACAAAGAACACTTAATTAAATCTACAGTCACATAGGTTTACAAGTTCTAAGCTACAATTTCACCTTCGTTTTCAATAGTTTAAACATTTTAATTTGATAGCAAGCTAGACACTTGGCATGTAATTTCCTCAAGTGGATAAGTTTTTTACCTAAGGGTAATCCTAAATACCAAAGGAAATAAACAATCTTGGGTTCAATCCTAACATGTCAAGTTATCAAGAGTCTACAAATCCAAGTGTAAGAGGAAGAACAAAAACCTTACTATTGGTTGAGCTTAGTAATAATTATGGAAAAGAGGTTGTGTACTCTATACAAAAGATCTGGAGTATAATTTTAAAATTTAGTATCACAATTCCACTATCAATCCTTTTACCAAGAAAGTCAATGCTAAAGCCCCAACTTGTGCAAAATAAATTGGGGAAAAATTCTTATACATATAGGATAGAAGTAAAATTCAAACTAGTAAGATGATTTTACAAAGATGGTCATAAGGTCTAATATATAGAACAGGAAAGATCCTAGATGGTGCAAATTCCGTTGTGAAAAAGTTTGATCTTTAATCTTGAGAGTCATTACAAATGGTAAAGTAGAAGTGTTGATAATGAGGGGCCACCATAAATTATGATCATTGAAGGACCAACTAGTTCTAAAGCCATTATTGACCACATGAGAAAATGTTTCATAGCTTCATTTACTCTTTCCAAATTTTTTGAGCAACAAATTAGCCATAAGAAGTGCACCCACTTGAATGTTTCAGTGATAAAAATGGATTCTAAACCAATGCCCTTCCAACACTTCTTGCCACAAGGAGAATTTTCTTAAATGTAATTCCCAATAAGAAATTTCTAGGCTTTAGAGCCATTAATGGGATAATTAACCCAATTAAAGCATAGAAAGAAATGCTTTACTTGTGAACATCGATAATTCACATGAAACCTTTACCTTGAGGGAGACAATATATACTCCAAGCATCCTTGTGGAATCCATATGGCTACTTCTCATTAGCCCAAATAGAATTTTGTAGAATCTTTGCCAATCTTTCGTAAGCTACTTTGGAGGGATCCCACCAAGAAGAATACTAAATATGAGTTGTTACAAGGAATTTCATACAGACATAGAATTTCCTAGACAAAAAAAGTGTCTTAGATATTGAAAAAGACACTTTTTTCTCCACCCATTGAATAACATATTTCCATTGGGTGGCAAGGGTAATATAAAATGAAAAGGGAAAATTTTCCAAGGAATTTAAACATCTCTCCCTTGTCAATCCACTTCTATTGAAAGTCCTTTAATTTAGAGGGCATGATGAAAGGGGTTTTCCTAGAGAATTATGTCTTATTCTACTAAATATTGGACCTTGAATCAAGGTGAAAGATGTCAAAATAGGACATGGCCTCCTTGAATGACTAGTAATACTCCACCAATGTAAGGAAAGAATCATCCACAAAATGTTCATTGATAAATTGATGGGAGGAAGATGGAAGATAAATAACCTTGGCCAAGTGAGGGGGGGCTTTGTGATCTAAAAGATACTTAGAGGATTAAATAAAGAGGGAGGAAAAGGGAAACCTTGTTTGAGTTAAAGGAATATGTTGAAACTTTCATAAACTTTATTTCTAATGAAAAGGAAATCCAAATCATCAAAAAAGGCATCTTAAATGCTTGTAAAAGAACTCCCCAAATCCCAAAGAATTGAGAATGGACTAAATAAAGGGCCATTCAATATGATCACAGGCCTTTTTTAAGGTAAACAACAATAATTTTATCAAGGATATAATAAATTTTAATGACTCCAATTTTTGAGCTAGTCTTACAATGAAAGGAAAAGGGTGATATATGTGACATTCAATAAGGTCGTGGGCCACCAATTGGTGATAATTTTATTATCACCAACTTTGATAATGAACTTTATATTTCCATGGTTGATAAATGACTTGATGGAATGGTTGCGTATAACTTCTTTAAACACTTAAAGCAGGTAAGATCTCATGAAGTGTCAAATGCCCTTATTAAAATTATAAGGGAAACCATCAACTCTTGGCTCTTTGTTGTTCACCATCTTCATGAGATAATTATAGAGCTCCATTAAAGTGAGTTGAATAGTACAAGTAATCTAAGCCACATAGCTAATTTTGGTCAAACCACCTCTAAACATTGTTGAAGGCATGTCGTTGTTCTAATGTATCTTTCTACATAGTTGAAATACCAACGTATGATGCTCCAAGAGAGCTTGGGGAATATATGAGAGAATGGAAATGCCTCCCATGAGTACTATTAAATACCTTTTTTTAGGACCAAACATGGTTGAAACATACTAAAAAATAGAGGCTTTATCCACCCCTTGAGATGTAACATATGAGCTCTAATTTTCTCACCCTTGACACAATGGTTATCTATAATCGAGAGGTTGTGTCTAATTTGGTCATACCAAATTTGAAGTTGTGCATTAAAAGGGTCCTTTTCAATCTCACCCAATAATATGAAAAATTTCCTTAGAAACAATATCACTTTCTTTCTATACTACCATAGGAAGGTGGTGACATAATAAATTATAGAGTTCCACTAATCAATCTAGTTAGAAACATCTCACATATGCGGCTTTATATTTTAAACCCAAGTAGTGAAGTGGTCCATCAATTAATGATTGAAGATTATGGTTTGGAAGGGTAAAGTTCTTAAAAGATTATATTGTATGATAAAATATGAATGTTGCAAGTATGTGCAAATTGGTGTTGTCATTGGTGTTTATGTTGAGGGAGATTGGTGTTGAAGATGAACAGTTGGTGTTGTCTATGCTTTGATTTGTTTCATTATGTTGTCATCAGTTAAGCTACTAGTGTTAACCTTTGGTGTTTCTTTGATAATCTTCTATCTATGGATGTAGTTGTGCTGAAGATGATGGGGATGTGTCTTTGGTGCTTGGTTTCCAAGTGTTTTTGATATAATTTGATAAAAAGAGGAAATAGTGTGTTGCAATGTTGTTTTGGGTTACAAAGTTGTGTTCTGGTTTTTCTCTGCATTTCTTCTAGGTTGAAGATCTTCTCACGTGGTGTGGATATGTTGGTCAAAGGTTTTCAAAGGTGTTATATTCAAGAGATGGTATGCTAGATTGTCGTATAGTAGAAGTTGTGTTCACTAGTGTGTGACTAGCATTACAGAGGTGTCTGGGAGAAATGTTTATGCTCCATGTTTCTCCGTAGTTGTGCTTCAGGTCTTGTGATTTTGAAGGTGTGTTAATGGTGTTGTAGTTTACCTTAGTTAAGAGGATTTGAGGTTTGACGCTTCGAAAGATATTTTTCAAGTAATAGTGTATGGCAAAGTAGTATGAGTGTATTGGGCTTGTACATTCTTCAGGTGAAAGTTGTTGCAGAGGATTTTTTTGGATTTTAGGGTGTTTGTGGAGTATTCTAGATCATGTTCAAGTGTTTTGTGTGGTTTGAAAGTCATCCTTGGGTTTGAGGAAGTGTGTAGTTAAAAGTTTAATGGTGTTTGCATGAGTAACGGTCGATCTAGTGTTTACACTACATGCGAAGGATACATATTGTTTAATGAAGCATGTGGTTGAGTAGTGTTGTTGATTTGGGTCCCAATTAAGTTTTGGTGTGGTCCGCATTCACTTTTATCTACCACAAAAGTGTTTTGGCATCAACCTAATTTGAATTTACATGTTTGAGGTGCATAGCCGACCTTGGAGAAAGGTTTCAAGGTTGAAGTAGATATAAATATGAGTTGAGTTCTTAAGGGATGAGGAGTGCAAAGTCTTTGATGCAAATGATGTGAATTGCACAGTTATAAGGTGAAAAATTGTGAACTGCAGTGTGAGATTTCAAGTGTTGGATTACTAGATGCAATAAGAAAAAGGTGTCTACAATCATTCAAATAGACTACAAAGGTGTTGGAGCTATTGTGGTGGATTCTTTGTTGCATTGAGATCATGTTCTTTGTGAACATTTCTTCCCTATCTTCTTTTTCTATTTCGATAGTGAGCCTTGGTTGTGAGCCTTTCAAGGCAGTGTGCCCCTTCTAGCAGTGAACCTTAGTAATCGATTTTGCAATTACTTATATTGTGAGCTAATCCTCACCATGGTTTTTCCCTCCTTTGGTTTTCCATGTAAATATGGTGTTCTCTTGTGCATGGTGTTAAAGTTATTTTAGTTTTTGATATTTTCTTTTCATGTCAAATTATCATAATAGATTAAGGGTTTAATATATAAATGTGAATCTGAATGTTAATGAGGGTTTTTGAAGGTTTAAGGTACAACCGATTCACCCCCCTCTTAGTTGTCTTTTTCATTCAACAATTGGTATCAGAGCAAGGTTCCTTGGAGAAAAGCTTAACCGCTTAAGGTAGATATGGGATGGCAAACAAGAAGGAGATCCCTATGTTTGATGGCACATACTATGCATTTTGGAAGGCAAAGATGGAAGTCTATTTGGTTTACTTTGGATATGATGTATGGCAGTCAGTGAAGAATCAATATACTATACTTGCAAGTGGACTAAGCACAAGTGATGAGATTAGGGCCTATGAAAAAAATGGTAAAGCAAGGTTTTTTCTCTTGAGTAGTCTCAAGAAAATTTTGAATTAGTGAAAGTGATGGATTTGAAAACTGCTAAAGAAATTTGGGATAAGCTAGAAAGTATTTATGAAGGAGATGCTAAGGTTAAACATGCTAAGATACAAAATCTAAAGACACAATTTGAGAACTTGTGAATGTCTGAAGATAAAAATATTACAAGCTACATGCTAAGAGTTGATGAAATTGTCAGTGCAATCAAAGGTATTGGAGGAAAAGTCAAAGAATCAAAAGTGGTAAAGAAAATTCTCAGAACTCTTCCTAAATCTTATGGTCAAAAAGTTTATGCTATTGAGGAAATTGCAGATTTTAATACTTACACTAGAGGTCAGCTATATGGTACACTAACAACATTTGAAATGAGAGAATTTGGTTTGAATAATGGTGTAAAAGTGGAGTCTGCTTTTAAGGCTGGAAAATTAGAGAAGAATGAAGATTCAGATCAAGATCTAATCTTGATGATGTAGAAGCTAACTTTGTGAGAAGGATGAAAAAGGGCACTGGTAAGTACAGAGGTAAATTACCTTTCAAATGTTTCAGTTGTAGAAAAATAGGTCACTATGCTTCAAGATATCTAAATAAAATTGTGAACAATAAGAATAAGGAAAACAAAGGTAAGATGATCATGAAAAGCTATTATGTTAGAGAAGATGCAAGTATTTCTAATGATGAATTTGATTATGGAGATTATGATGATAATGAATTCTTTTTCATGGATTTAAAGGATTAATCTATTTTTGCTAACTCTGAAAGAGGTGTGAAGGAAAGTGTTCTGGAGATAAAGGATAAGACTGTTCAGGTACTTTGGTATCTATTTTTCATGCTAGAAAGGATAAGAACTATTGGATCATTGACAATGGCTGCTCAAATCATATGACCAGAGACAAGATTAAGTTTGTTAAACTTGGAAAGTATGATGGAGGACTTGTTAGATTTGGTGATGATTCAGGTGCTAAGTGTAATGGCGTGAATTTGCACCCCTTACAAATTCCCATTTACACCCATTACCTTAGAAAATCAAACCTGATGATGCTATTCCACGTCTTTCATCCGCTCTCCATCCATTTGGCAACTGTCTATAGTGTTGGTGGGGTAATTTCTATTGGGGGCATGAGTGTGGCGTGCAAACGTCTGTGTGGTGTGATTCTATCTTGACAAGATTCCTGCCTCTGGAATCCACAGAGGCGTTACAATTCTCCATTGGTGTCAAAGTGTAACGTCTCTCCTCACTTGACCAACCTCAAATGGCTCCTTTGGCCTCTCTTTCATCTTCCAAACACTATCTCATTCATTCAATTCATCTTCTTCACAATTCTTGAGACTTCGCATGATCTTCACAATTCTTCATACCTCACTTTATTCACATCACTTGTATCACCATTGGAGCCGCAACTTGGTGTCTTGTGAGACTGCTTTCTTCATTGTTGTGGCAATGTTGACTCTGCTAGGCTTGTGAGCTCTTTCCTTCTCTCATTTTCCTTGAGTGCATGTGATTGAAGGTGATATCTTTTTTATCTCACTTTGCTTAGCATTATCATTTACTTACGTAACATATTTTTGTTAGAATTGCTTGGTATTCTTCCTTTCAGTGCTTTCTTTTATCATATTTCTCCTATCATTTCTCTATTGGTTGTCTATGGAGGTAGGAACACCAAAGTGGGGGATTGACCGTGATAGTCCTCTTAAAATAGCCCCAAAATTTTTCCTCTTTGTTGTGTGTAGGTTTGTGTTGAAGTGAAGAGCTCAAGATAATTAACTCATGGGTAGGAAGGTATGCTTTCCTCACCCTCTTTTGTCATTTCATGATTCAAGTAGTTAAAGTATTTTTCTTGTTGTTTTGGTATTTGATAGCTTTTACTTTCTATGTTCGCATCAAACCTTATATGTTAAGCAGTTAGTAGGCTCTTTGTAGTTTTTGGTTGTGTTTTGCACTTTCTGTCTATATGGATGCCAATGCACCATGCTGTCATTCATGTCTCGCACTTCCATCCTCTAGCAGAGAGTTGTCTGAGGTACAATCCAGGCTTTGCAAACTTTCTCTCTTAATCTCCTGAAACTCTTGGTTCAATAGAAAGATAGCAGTACTGAGAGTGCTCTTCTTTCTCTACCTTAAGCACTTTGCAATTTCCTAAACCCTTCATATAGCTTGAGGTAGATTGGGGAAATATTCCATGTGAATCCCTCCTATGACCTAGGGTCTTGAGCAGTCGATCCCCCTCCTCTACATTTTTGTTGATCCTGATGTGAATCATTTTTGGTTCCATTTCATAGTATTGATGGGGTCCTCTCTCATGTTCTAGGTGTGTTGTAGGTGTGTGCATTATGGGGCGTCTAGTCTTGATACCCAACCTACAACCCCTAGCAGCATAGCTAGAAGAGTCTCTAAACATTGTGAAGCGAAATCTGGAATAGGTCACTTCTAATTGTTGAACCCTTGGGAGATTCTAAGAAATTCCTTTCTAGTGTACGTAGAAGATGGCTTATTTCATGCATCTTCCCATCCCATCTATACAACTTGTGAGTGGGTCTCCTGCTATAACCTTTACCTCACATGATTTGTTGATGAACGCTAATAGAGAACCCTCTCCTTTGTACATTCTCGCTCGTATCAATGGGAATACCGTAACTGGCATTCTTGTTAACCATACATGACGGGTTAATGTTATCACAGGGGAGATCATGTTAATAAACTTCTTACATAAGGATGGGTATGATAAGTCTAAAAGCACTATATGTACACATGATGGGTTTTATGTTCCTCCCATCGATTCTATCACCCTTTCAGTCCTAGTTGGGCCCAGGATTGTTAATGCCCTTTTCAACATTATCCTAGAGTCTGACTTGTTCAGAGTGAAGTTAGGAATTCCTTGGCTAGTTTCCATCAACATAGTCCCTTCAGTGGTCCATAAGTTCTTGAAATTCTCCCATGAGGGCTCCATGCACATTGTGTATGACACTGGGTATAAACCCTTCGTGTCGCATGGGGATTATTCTTTAGATCACTTTTGGCCTACCCCTATTGGTTTGCTTCCTCCTAGGATGAACCTCTTGTATTGTACTTATGTAAAATACAAGGATGGGGGCATAGCCCCGAAAGTGACCTATCCTCCTTCCCCCTATGCTATTTTAGTTAACACTTCCATGATAGCACAACATCAGGTTGCCTCTGCCACTCAAAAAAAGGAGAAGGAGAAGTCCACTCAGGAGCCTTCTTCTCCTTCCTCTATAGTTCCACCTTCTTTTGTCTCTCTCCCTATTGTAGCACCTTCGACTTCCACCCCTATGTGTCTCTTGGGGAGTTTGATGGTGCCTGCTTGGCGGAAGTCCAAGCATTAGGTGTTTGACCTTCCTGTTTTTCCCATGGTGCCTCAGACCATCATGTATGGAAAGGGGAAGAGTCCTTGTGGAGTCACCTCTGTGTCTTGACCTCCGCGACCTTGTATTTCTCTTGCCCCTAGGGTGGCGAATGGGAAGAGGCTTGCCACTGAGGCACTGGAGTCTGCTTCTCTTCCTATTGTTGCCTTTTCTTTTGCATCTCTTCTTCTTGTTCCAGTCTAAGAGTCACTCCCTATGTTAGAAACAGATGTGATGGATACTTCGATGACAGAATAGGAGCCTCCTGCTCCTTCTCCAGTTGTAGACTCTAGCTCTCAGAGCTGAATAAATTTTCTTACACATGAGCATAAGCACCAGAGGAAGCTCTAGCCACTAAGCAGGCTGCTTTGTAGAAGGAGGAAGGGGAGCCAACAACTCCTGTCTTAGTTTCCTCCTCTTGCACCCCTTTTGCTTCAGTTCCCACTGCCTCTATCTTTCTTTCAGCTCCCCTTGTGAGTGTGGATGACCATCACCCTAAAAGGGTGCAAGTTTTCATTGCTCCCTCGGTTGAGCCTCCTCTCCTTATGTCCCTTCTGGACATGTCATTCCTTTTTCTAAGCCCGTGGACATGTTGAATACCTTGGTGGTGTCCATTGTAGTTTTCTCCTCCACTTCCTCACCTTCTGTTTCCTCTGTGGGGATCCTACTTCCTCTAATGAAGTGCAAGTTGGAGGAAGACCCTACTTTGAAGGGGGGTCGAAAGAAGGGACCGTCTTCTTCAAAAAGTGGTCCTACTTTGGCTAGCGTCTTCTTAGTGACAGATGTAGCCTTAGTGTCTCCTAAGTTCATCACTTCCCTCGAGTCTTTCGGTGATCCTGGCAGTGGATCTCAAGTTCCTCTTCCATCTCCCACTTGGTTGATGCATGACACTCCTGTCAAGTGCATATTCAACTTGGTAGATGATGTCTCAGCTCTATCAATGATCTTTGCAAGGTCAATGGTGTTTACCTCACAAGAGTTGAGTGAAGAAGACCTTAAGGGGCCCTCTTCCTTAGCTCTTGTCACAAGAGAGTCATAGGGTGCTCCCTTAGCTATCCCGCCCTTGCAAGATCGTCTACCCTCCTTTTATAATGATCTAGAGTGGGAGAGCAAAGACCTCTTGGTTGATAAGGACTAAGGGGTGCCTCTACTTTATCTGTAGATTAGATTTGTGTGTAAGTTATGCTCCCCCGTGCTTGTTCTTATGTGTTCTTGAAGGACCCTTTTCACCCTTGTAGGTGCTTGGATACAAGAGTGTTTTGTGTCGTAATCTTCTTCTATTTGTTACATCCTTCTTCCTTTGTTGTCTTGATTTTTGACAATTGGGGACGATGCAAAGTGTTGGGGGCATTTAGGCCTCCCTTCCATGCTGAACCAATTTTTTTTTTTCTCACGTGCCCTTCTTCATGATTTGATATAGCAAGGAGTTGATGATAGTTCATTTATATATTATATATTACACCTACCTATCTATATTTATGAACAACTCTAACCATGAATTATCAGATCCTCCAGACTCGTGTTTGTTATGTCATTGTTTGTCCTTTCTTTTTATCTTTCTCTCTTCTTTTCTTGCTTTGTGATATTGTGGTGCTTATGTGTTGTCCCTCGCATGCATGACAACATTACTACAGTTACATCTCGTCATGTTTAGCGGGCCACAACATCACTTTCATTCTTTCTTTTCACTCCTTAGGATGTCACATGCCTATAACTTTAACACACACCATCCTAAGGGGGGGCTATCATACTGCTTCAATTTTCAAAAGGGTGCATTCGGTGGCCAATGAATCCCTCATCAAAAATCCTTTATTTTTTAAAAATTGTATTCTTCAATAAGGACCCCTAGTAGAATTTTTATTTCATCATAGATTCATAAAGAAAGAATATGAAAACTTTCCCTCGAGAAGGGAGTACTTTTTCTGATGAAGAAGCCTAAAAAGTTACCCTTGCGAGGGAGTATTCTTTCTTTCGAATTCCTTGATGAAAGAAATATTTCAAAAGGATTCCTTGATGCTAGAGTCATTGGCGAAAAATGTTATCATTTTTCAAATAGAGCGTCCCTTGAGTGGACCCCTTTTCTTTTGAAGGGTTCTCGAGGGACCCCTTTGAAAGCTTCTCCTTTAGTTGTCGACTAGCTACGTGACTATCTTTCTATCTGCCTATGTGGCTTCTTGTTATCTAATGTGTTTTGTCTATGGATTAACATGTTGCTTTGTAGGAGCATCTATGAAGTGGATTTTCAATCAACCTTGCAGGACCAAGCACCTGTAAGGTCCCATCAAACTTTGTGAAGCCTCTCACATTGGGCCTCCCTTAGGACTTAGCACCTGGGGTGCCTCCTTTGCAAGTCCAAGGACCTGTAAAGAGCTTTCATCCTACAGGATCTCTTTGTTCAACTTTGTAGGACTGAGCACTTGTAGAGCCTTTTGTTCACCTGTCCATAGGTTTGAGGGCCTGTGAGACATTTTGTTCAACTCTACTCAGTTTCGAGTACCTATGGAGCCATCTCCTCTTCATGAGCATTCAAGTGTGTTAGATTGTGTTCTGCTTCCTCGACGGTTCAGGTATACTTTCTTTAAACTCTTTTGATCTACTTTAACTCACATTTGGTAGCACATATGCTCGCTAAAGTGGGAGAAAAATTTAATGGCATGAATTTGTACCCCTTGAAAATTCCCCATTTACACCCCTCACCTTAGAAAAATGAAACCTAATGATTCTATTCCATGTCTTCTGTATGCTCTCCATCCATTTGGTAGTTGTCTATAACTTGTCAATGGGGTAATTTCTGTTGGGGGCATGAGTGTGACATGTAGACGTCTACGTGGTGTGATGCCATCTTGACAGGATTCCTACCTCTGGAATCCATAGAGGCATTACAATTCTCCATTGGTTTCAAAGTGTAATGTCTCTTCTCACTTGACCGACCTCTAACGACTCTTTTGGCCTCCCTTTCATCTTCAAAACACTATCTCGTTCATTCAATTTATCTTCTTCATAGTTCTTGAGACTTCACTTGATCTTCTTCACAATTTTTCATACCTCACTTCATTCACAACATTTGTATCACCATTGGAGTTGCAACTTGGTGTCTTGTGAGACTACTTTCTTCGTTGTTGTGGCAACATCAACTCTGTCAGGATTGCGAGCTCTTTCCTTCTCTCATTTTTCTTGAGTGTATGTGATTGAAGGTGATATCTCTCTATATCCATCTTTTCTTAGCATTATCGTTTACCTATGTAGCATATTGTTGTTAACATTGCTTGGTATTCTTCTTTTCAGTGCTTTCCTTTATCTTATTTTTCCTATTGTTGCTATATTGGTTGTTTGTGGAGGTGGGAACAACAAAGTGGGGGACTAATTGTGGCAGTCCTCTTAAAACAACCCCAACATTTTTCCTCTTTGTTGTGTGTAGGTTCGTGTTGAAGTGAAGAGCTCGAGATAATTAACTCATGGGTAGGAAGGTGCACTTTCCTCACCCTCTTTTGTCATTAGGTGATCCCACAATACTGGTTTACAATTTTTGGCCAAACTAGACACTGAACTAATTTTTTCTAACTAAATCTTCACTTTCGGGCACCTATAGCGGCTATATCGTGAGGAATTTGAAGATGATGCAAACTAGTGATTTGTGACATTTTGTCTATAGTTCTAAATATATTTTTGTTCAAATTTTTTGGAATCAGATTGCACTTCTTTTTCCATCTCCTTCGAAAACTAGTTTTTTTTCAATAAACACCATTTTTAAGGAGTGATGCTCACCATATACAACATAACTTTTTTTCCATGAAGAATAATATTCTATTTTTTTGGAATTTAGATTTGTAACTATGATATCTAGTGCTTCCAATTGGTTTCATAGTGTTTTATTGAATATTTTTTCCTTAATCAAGTTTCAAAGTCAAACCAATTACAATTTAGACATAAAATGACTGTATACAACATAATTTTTTTGTATGTATCAATTTTTTTTTTTTTGATCAGGACATCAATATCTGGTGCGCCTTATTTTTTCAATTTTTTTTTTATAATCTGCTATTTTTTACGTATGCGAACGAGAGCTTAATTTTTCAAGGAAAAACCTGTTTAATCTCCGACTAAAAAAACAATACATAATAAAGCCAAAACATATTAAAATTATATTCAACTTTGGATAGCTTAGTTTACAGGACTACCATCATCCAATTGGTTCTACTGAATTCTCCTCATTTTCATCCCCTCAACTTTCGAGCTTTGAAGGAAGATTCTAAAGGATTTTTGGTGCTAGAGGGAAAAGGGGTTCAAGTGAACCCCAGGCAGCTCAAACTAGGGTTCATGAACCCTCTGTGCTGCACTTTTTTCTTGCAGGAAATACGGACCCAACTTATTTAATGGGTTAGCTCAAAGAGGTTCATGAAACTAGGTTTACTCCAAACCAAATGTTCGTTCAAACCCCTAAAGACCAATTATTTTTGCATGGTTTTTTTTTTTTTCAAATTTCCTTCCTCACTAGAAATGCAAACCACTTTTTTGGGTATACCCGATTTCATGATTCAAGTAGTTAAAGTATTCTTCTTGTTGTTTTGTTGTTTAGTGGCTTTTACTTTATGTGTTTGCATCAAACCTTATTTTTTAAGCAATTAGTAGGTTCTATGTAGTTTTTGGTTGTGTTTTGCACTTTCTATCCATATGGACACCAACGCCCCACTAAGATACTAATGCACCATGTTTTCATCCATGTCTTGTGCTTCTGTCTTTTGGCAGAGAGCTGTCTAAGGTATAGTCTAAGATTTTGCAAACTTTCTCTCTTAACCTCTTGAAACTCTCAGGTCAGTAGAAAGAAAATGATATTGAGAGTGCTCTTATTTCTCTACCTTAAACACTTCACAATTTCCTAAACCTTTCATCTATTTTGAGGTAGATTAGGGTAGCCTTCCGTTTAAGGCCCTCCCATGACCTAGGGTCTTGAGCAACCGATCCCCCTCCTCTACACTAAGATTTGTGGAATAGGTTCAATCAGTTTTGATGGAAAGCATAATATTGATGATGTTTACTATGTCAAGGGTTTAAGGCATAACCTTTTGAGTGTTGGACAAATTTGTAGCAAAGGATATAATCTTATGTTTCAAGACAATGGATGTGAGATCATAAAAGGGTCTGAAATTGTCACTACTGCTAGAAAGAGGACATATGGAAATGTTTATTAGCTCAAGGGTGTTGATGGTCATTGTTTTATGACTTGAATTAATGAAAGTTGGTTATGACACAGGAGGATGTGTCACATCAATTTTTATAACTTGGTTAGAATTAGTTCAGTTCAAGTAGTGAGAGATCTACCAAGGATTACAAACCCTATCAATGTTGTATGTAGAGATTGTCAGCTTGGAAAACAAACAAGGAAAATTTTCAAGGGTAAAGAACAATATTCTATCAGATTGTTGGAATTGGTGCATACAAACATTTTTGATCCTATGAGAGTGAGAATTCTTCAAGGTGATAGGTATTTTGTGGTTTTTTAATTGATGATTATTCTAGAATGACATGGGTTACTTTTCTTAGAGAAAAAATTGAAGCCCTAGATATATTCAAAGCATTTAAAGTTATGGTTGAGAATGAGATAGATATGAAGATCAAATGCTTAAGGTCTGACAAAGGTGGAGAATTCACCTCCAATGAATTTAACATGTTTTGTGAGAATCATGGCATAAATAGGCACTTGTTTTCCCCTAGGACTCCTCAACAAAATAGAGTGGTTGAAAGGAAAAACAAGACTATTCAAGAAGCTGCAAGGACCATGATGAAAGAAGCTAACCTACTGAAAGTCTATTGGAGAGAAGCAATTCATATTATTGTTTATATACTTAACAAAGTTCAAGAAAAAAAAAACAACACTAAGACTCCCTATGATTTGTGGTAAGGAAGGATCCCTACTGTCAAGTACTTTAGAGTGTTTGGAAGTAAATGCTATATCAAAAGAGATTATGAAAACTTAGGAAATTTTGATGCAAGGTCTAATGAAGGTATCTTCCTTGGATATTCTACTAAAAGCAAAGCTTACAAATGTTACAACAAAAGGCTAAAAAGGATTGTTGAGAGTGCAAGTGTCAAAGTTGAG
This sequence comes from Sequoia sempervirens, assembly GCA_007258455.2. Classification (NCBI taxonomy): domain Eukaryota; kingdom Viridiplantae; phylum Streptophyta; class Pinopsida; order Cupressales; family Cupressaceae; genus Sequoia; species Sequoia sempervirens. The sequence goes on along the minus strand of VDFB02355705.1, from coordinate 39,700 downwards.
GAAGATTTGTAGAATTTAGTGGTGATAGATGGATATGAATTAGATGAGATTCTTGTCAATATATCGAAAGATAGAAATGTTTCTTTTTTAAAGCATAGATAGATTTTTATTTCACCATGTATTATAAATTCATAATATGTTATATTGTTCTCCTAAAAACTCAAGCAATAGTTAATAAAGTTGTACAAGAGATTTCCCACTAGAAAACACTTATCAAGCATTGGGAAAATGCTCCATTTATTTTTGCATGTGTACAACCTATTATTTGGTCGCACAACATACCCCAAGTTACCTTTATAGTAGTAGCATTGGGACCCAAATTTTAAAAAGTACACCCACTCGATGAATGAATGGGCAAAGCTAGGGAAATTTGTGTAAAACCCATAAATTGATGTGTACAATGTAAAAATTGTGAAAGGCTAAAATAGTGTCAATCAGTGGGGAAATTTGTTACTAAACAAAGTGTTTTAGAAAAGTTGCCTATATTGGAGCTAAGTGGTTAGATCTCGTAGGTCAAAATGCCAAGGTATCACGTAAATGGTCATTACTGAAGGGTAATTAGTGAGAGTTGCATAACTGAGTGAGTAATTTTGTAGGGTACATATCCGAAGTAGCATTAAATGCATAAAGAAGATAGGTTGAAATTCTATGGCTTAATCAATTAAATTGCATTGATTATTAGTGATAGATAAGAGTATCATTCAAAAAGGAAGATAACCAAGGGTTTGAAAAAGATTGTTAAAAAATATATATTATCTTCCCATAAGACCACAAATTATCAAAGTTCCTTATGATACCCAAATTCCCCTAAAACCCAAAAACTTGAAAACTTGAAGAGGTTGAGTAAGACATTATTATAATCATAAACATGCTTTGGTAAATATTAAGGCAACGATTTAATAATGATTTATTTTGGTGAAGAATTAAATGTATGATATTTCACTTGTGGGACAATGTTATGTGATGCAAGTCATTAAAAGATGGTGAGTTATAGAAATGAATGTAGGTGTTGGTATGAGTCAATTTTCCTAGGGAAACCATGAAGAACTAAAGATGAGTAAGTCCCAGTATCAAGTGTGTAACCCAATGTGATTATTGAATTTCATTGTTGTCAAATAGCGGATATCCATAATAAAAAGGATTTGGGTTTTTGGCTAGTGACAAAATCAAATGTTTTTTTGACTTCCACTTACAGGTATTTATCCTGATAGAGACGCTAATACACGTAAAAATTCAAATATTTTGAGAGGAAAGGTTAGCAAGTGGCTTTTTGAACACTAAAGAACTCAATTATCTTTTACCTGGGATTCTTGAACATCGGATTGTTATCAGTAGGAATCGACATGTAAACTTTAACTTTATCTTCGGGACCACATAAAATATCTTCCAAGTGCCACCAGTACCCTTGTGCCATGTGCTATGTTTTGATTGACTCGTTTTCTCTTAGCCATGCACTTTTGTAATTGATTGTTGCCTTGTGTTCTATAAAAGGTAGGGAGTTGTTCTTTTTCAAGGATTAGAATTTGTTGAAACAATTAGACTTAAATTTGGAATATCACCAGTTTTATGTTTATTTCATGTTTTATGTTCAATTCCACTATAAAAACATATTTATAGTAGAAACTGATAATACTAAAGCAATTGAAAAGGTTATTCCTAATTGTATATCTTACATAATTGTAATTTGTTCATTCCTATCAAAGGATTCAATTTTCCACACCATATTTGGGTGCATTTTCATATATTTTGGTGGTGAATGGTCATTCTCTCTAAACTCTGGCATTGTTTTGTGTGTAGTTGTAAAGCAATTTGGTGAAATGCAAAATAATTGATGCTTTAGTTTATCAATTTCTCTATAAATATGTGGATAATAACTAGAAGTCATTAATTTATTAGGCCTTATCTCTCTTAACTTTGATTTTCTTATAATTTTGCTTTTGATAGATTTCAATTAATGAAGTTTGAGTAATGATGCATGCTCTATTTGTTGAATTCTTTACATCGTTGAAATGTCTAAATCAAAACTACTCAATAAAACCTCCAAGATCCTTATGATTAATAATAATTGCACAATGAACCCTGAGTGAACCTAATGAGTCAAGACTTGACATCCTCAAGCCTTAGGATAGCTAAGATTCCTTAACCAGGGAATTTAGCGATTCTTTCAAGATAGATAGGTTCTATTGTTTGAATAACAAAAAATTATCTGCATGTTGTGTGTGTAACAACCATGCCAACACAACCCTCTCCTTCCAACAAGGGTCATTCTCCTTCCCAAGGGCGCATACATGGTCATATCCATAATGTTCATTATAGACACCACTCTCATGGCTATCATTAGTATAAAGGACATGATTGTTCCCCACAAACATGTAGTCAATCTGGGGCTAGTATGTTGCTTCTTAGCCTTGAGATGCTTCTATGTAGCTAGATAGTGGCAAGTAGCTTTCACTAGCTCTTGCTATCTCTCATGTTCATACAACTCCCTCTAATCAAGAAAAAATAGACAAAGAGGATGATAGTACCCTTACAAATTGAGATCCAATCCATTATGGCCAAGACCTCCTAGATGGTTGGGGTGATGCCTATTATAGAATCCCACCTCCTCTCCTCTTTGAAATTGTACTAGTTGCATGTTAGTTTGTTGCTTAAAATTTCTTGCATTGATGCTTTAAAACTTGATGCTATTTCACCCATCTTTTCACACGAAATAGTATATATTATATTTTTTATAAACTAATACACATGTAACTATTCACACAAAAAATCTAATTCAAATAACTCACATATAAGAAAATACTGCAAAACTTATAAATATATACTATTTTTTAAATATCATAATTATACACTTTATATTTTTTCTCTTAAATATTATATTTTAAAAATATATAAATTTTAAAATTAACTCCAAAACTTAAAAATCCTTATATCATAATCGTAGTAGTTAAACTTTTGATCACTGAATCATTAGCGTTCACTAAAATGGGTCTTTGATAATGTTTTTGTATTTGTAAAACATGCACGTACGGATCGACTTTGAATTCAAAGTGTTTGCAATGAATGCAAGCTTCTCTGCTTTGACTTGGATGGCTCATTCATTGACTCCTGAAACACACGCGTTTTGTAAGATTCCTGGCCTGGAAGGACCCCGGATGACGCGTAACACCCTCCTACTTAAACAGACAGGTCAATGAACTCTGCTCATAATTCAATACCCAAGTTTCAACTTCAGAAAGCAATAATAGTTTGGATGATGCTTATCAGACAAGGGAATAGTTGCATTTGAAGGCCCATCTTGATGTATTCTTCTGACTTCCAGTGGCAAGATGAATAGATTGGTGTTATTGTTGAGAGAGGAGGAAGCATCTATCAGCTTTTTTCTTGAATGGATGCCATCGGAGCAGTACAAGTTTTTGTTGACATTTAAACGGATAAGGATGGATGGAACACAGCCAAGTCTTATCACCGACACAAACGAAGTTCAATGTTTCATTCTGTAAGTATGACATTTGACAATAGTTCCTTTTATAGCATACGATTAGAGACTTTATTTTCATAAGTAATATGATAATTTTTGTCTGGGCTTTCTAGTATTAATCAAAATAAAATGGTTGATACTAAGAATTAATTTCTTTTATAATATTTTAGAACACAATAAAGTACCCAAAAAAATATGTTTTAAGAAATTTAAATTATACCTTAAAATAAAACAGTGTTTTTATAGACAATAGGAGATGATATTTTGTTAATATTTTTGTTATCAATTGTATTAGCAAGTGCATAGTTGGATATGTGCATAGAAACGAGAGATTAAATGGGTAAAATGTGGCTAAATTTTTTGTATTAATTAAAAAATGATCTTAAATAAGAAATTGAAGATTGCCATACTTAAATTTGAAGATGTGACAAGAAGATTTGTAGTATTCGGAATATAATTTTTAAATTATTATTTTTTAAATGACAGAACTTAAAATGTTCAAATAGAGGGCACATGAAGTGCTCATATTTTGCTAGAAAAATGTAATTTTTTATCAGCTAGTGTACTCCCCTAAAATGTTGACTTTTTAAAAATATTTCACAAATCACTTTGGTGGAAAATTAGTTAACATCACATAGTTTATGCTTGATTTTATCTAAAGCTTTTGATCCCACCCATGTCTATTTTCTTCCTAGTGCCCTCCTTCTAAAGCCTCTTACTAGAAGGTTGAAAATTTGTTAAAGAATTTTCTCTCAGCTCCATCTACGTAGGGAAAAGGAATTTATATGATTGATTGTGATTTAGGTTTCCTTTCTTATTAGTCTAGATGACATGGGATTATAAATTCCCATCATCAAAGATTATATTTATGTGCCAAATAGACAATTAGAGCTCTTCAAGGCAACAAAGTTTAGAAAATTCTTCTCTAGCATTATATTTGTTTGAGTTCCACATTGCAGAGAAATATAGAAAACTATTATCTTACATTCAATTCTTACTATGAAGGAGCTTGTTTAAACTAAGGCACTTTCATAAATAAGAATATCTATAAATAATAGGAAACCATCAAGTTAAGGCATCATTGGAATGATAGTAGTCTTTAAACTAGTATTTGCATCAATCAACAATCTCTTTGGTAGCCTCCTATGATTACTTGCTAAAATAGACCCTTTATACTAAACCAATCATATATTTCTATAAATAATATTAGTTCTAAGTATAGACGACAAGTATGATATGAAATAGACAAAAACAAATTCCACCCAATTAACATGTTAAAGATTGGGAAAAATAAAATATTGATTTTATAAACTATTTCATAGAAGCACTCAATATTTGTACATATAATACAAACTTCACTAAAACACTAGAGTATTGAAATGAATTAATAGAATGTACAAAAGATATAATAATAAATTAGAAATAATAGTAATATAATTGATATATATATATAAATCTACTAATAAAAGTATTTATGTTAGAGCACCTTCATAAATCCTACAAATAAATTATTGAAAACTATGCTAGAATCTAAAAAGTCTTTGAAGTGCCGATTGCAACCTTTGTGTGGTATTTTCATTAAGAAAGTAATGGAGATAAATCGTCTAATTCCAATATCTATTGGATTTTATCCTTATATTGATGAATGAACACAATTGTTCAAACAATTTCAACAAAGTTTTGGTATGATAAAAATGAGATGTTGAAATAAAGAAACTATAGTTTGCATTTTGTAGATACCAAATACTCAACATAGAAACCTAAATTCCAATGCCCCTTTTCATGGAAATAATAAAATAATATTATTTTCAATATTCTCCCTCCAAAGACGCTCATTCAAAATCTATTGATAACCTCCAACTAATTCCTATTTAGAAATAGTCAATAACTCCATAAAAGCTTGTCATAGAATATGCTAAAAATAATGGGAGTTGAACAAGGGAAATGAAGAATCGTATGTAACATTTTGAGATACTAGCATGCCATAAAAATATTAATATTTAATTGACCTAGTTTATCAAGTCTAAAAAATATTAAGTAGCTTAGGACAAAAATTAAATATTAAATTTAAAATATTTCCCTATCACTTTCCCTAAGCTCATGGGAAATATCAAATTTTAATTATAAAAAAGGAACAATACACCCTTTGGAAGGAAAACTAAAATTGTCTACAACTCATAACCCTGACCCAAGTCACTTGTGTTGGTACTAGAAACTCTTGTCATTTTTCTTAATCTTTCAATAGTTGAACAAATTCAAGATATTGGAATGACCTAGAGATTGTAATGAAATCTCTTGTACAATAGGAGAATATGATAGGAAATATGCTACAAATACTTGATAATAATTAAGAATAACAAGCCGCTTTGAGTGGGAAAACCTCCAAATATCTCCATTGAGAACACAATTCATAAGATGATGATGAAATAAGACTCACTACCTCCTACATATACCTTATTTATGCCTAGGATATCACCCAGGCTAACTTAGATAGCCCTATACAAGCCTTAGATAAACCTAAATAATAAAATAACAGTATGATAATGATAGTATGATATAATTAGGAGTTAATATAGGCACAAATTGACTATTCATAACCCTATATACACTAATATTAAGGGTGTAGCATGCCCCCCTCTTTAGAGAAGCATTGTCCTCAATGCTAATCAAGTATGGATTCTTTTGAATGAATTCCTCATCTTCTCATGTGGCATATTCAACTGGTAAATTCTTCCATTGGATGAGATACTTAATGAGTGTTCTAGTCCTTTGCTTTTTTATGCATATTTGATGAATGAAATCTAGTTCCAATATGATTCTTCCTTCTTCCTCAATATTTGGTGAGTAGGGATATTATGTCCAATTACCTTCTTGAAACAAGAAACATGAAAAAATAGATATATCTTTGTTGTTGGTGACAATTAAATAGCTTGTAGGAAGCACCACTTATCTTTTGCATGATTTGGTATGGGCCATAATATTTTGGAGACAACTTTTTTTTGTTGCTTCAGTAACATTTTCTTGTAAGGTTGCAATCTCAAGAAGACCCAATCCCCAAATTCAAAACTTATTTCACTATGGTGTTGGCCCACTTGTCGCTTCATTCGATTCTTTGTCATAGCTAGATTCTCCTTGAGTCTTGAGAGTAACTATTTTTGATGAAGAAAGTGGTCCTCCACTACTTGAAATCTTGGTGACACCTTTAATGATGATGTGAAGGGAGGATTTTGATATCCATACAGTGCCATGATATAAATTGATACATTTTTAATGAACTATTAAAGGAAGTGTTGTACCACCATCCTACTAGTGGTATCCAATCTACCCATTGAGATTGTTTATTTGAAGTGAAACATCATAGATATCCTTCCAAACACTCACTAACAACCTTAGTTTTTACATCATATTGAGGCTAGTATGAAGAACTATGATCCAATTCAATACCCAGAAATGAGAATAAATCTATTCAAAAGTGACTAGTAAAGATAGGATCATGGTCATTAATAGTAACCTTAGGTGTACCATGTAGCTTTTGTATATTCTCAAAAAAATATTTTTCCACTTGTAAAAGGATGTGATAATGCAAAGAAATATGCATATTTAGTGAGGAAATCTACTACTACCATGATGACATTATGACCTATAGATTTCATAAGCCATTTGACAAAGTCCATGGATACATATTCCCAATGTTGGCTAAGAATAACAAAGGGGTACAAGAGACCCAACGTCCTAATTTTCCGGGCCCCTATATTTCTTTAACAAAGCAAATATTCAACCAAAAAAATTTGAACATCACTTTCTAGCCCTTTCCAAAACAAATATTTCTTGACTCGATGATATGTCTTCAAAAATCATGAATCCACCAACTAGAGAGTCATGTAGTTCTATTAGAATCTTGTGTTTAAGAGTGTCCAAATTCTTACAAGATACCATTGCTTTGTATACCACATAGTATCTCCCTTCTAACAAAAATTATATGAACTAATAGGATCATTGTATAACTATTGAATGAGATTACTTGTAGCAACATCATTATGCCACTTTGCTTTGGCTTGTACCACCCAATCTACTTGTAATATTGAAATTACACATGTATAAATCTTCATCTTTCTTATCCTTCCTAGAAAGTGCATTTCCCACAACATTTTCTTTCTCTTTCTTATATACAATTTCAAAGTCATATCCTAACATCTTAGTGACCCATTTTTTGATCTTTAGAAGAAAATATTTGTTCAAAAATATTTTAGGCTATTACAAACTATCTTAACATTGAATTGTCTACCCATTAGATATAAGGCCTCTATTGTTTTAATACATGAAGAATAGATAGCATTTCCTTCTCATAAGTAGGCCCAAGTTGATTCTTGCCCTTTTATTGATGACTCTCAAAAGAAGTTTGTTGACCCACTTACATGAGAATTTCTCTTATACAATTTCTTGAAGCATCAAATTCCATAATAAAATCCTTGGTGAAGTTTGGAGTGGCAAGCACTAGAGTTATACACATATCCCCCTTCAATCTCTCAAATGTTGCATTAGTATACTTTTTCCAATAAAAATAATCCTTCTTCAATAAAGTTGTGATGGGTGTTGCTATATAGCCATAATTGTTCACAAAGATTCTATAGTATCCACTCAATCCTAAGAAACCCCTCAATTTCTTAATGGTTTTCGAAATATTCCATTCCATGCTAACCTTAAGTTTTTTAGGATCCACCTTAACTCCATGATGCAAGAGCATCCTCGACATATGGCAAGCTACATCAAAAAATAAATGTTACATCCTGAGTTGTTTCTACTTTGGAATGCATTCTAGAATGTGAAGTTTAACTTAGTTTCAACAGTTGATTTTTCGCAAAGATCGAGTAACATTTTTTTCATCAATTGAAAAAATTTCACGATATATGTTTTGAGTAATTCATTTTAGTGTAAAATAATTTGGATTTGGTTGTGCAAAAATTTATATAAAGATGATTCCAACAATGGGATAATGTGTTTACACAATCAACTTACTGGATATACCCTTTTCATTATTTTCAAGTGCATGATTAACTTCAAAGAATTTTTGAATCTTGGTAATATGAGGAAGATAAAATAGGTTGCACAACATAAATGAAGACCACAACTATTAAATAATAACATATATGCTTTAGAATGTGACATTTATGAGGAGGCCGCCAAAATGGAGAGAATGCAGAAGGGTGCAACTAGGGAAAGGTAGAAAGATCTATTAAAATTAAAGTGAAATAAAAGATGGATGAGGATGGTTCCACACAATAGTAGAGGAGATTTAAAATAGCCAAGAAAGAAAATGGGTTGAGGAAGCCAAGAGGTCGCAACCAAGGGAGAGCAACTGTGAAGGATCCAAACCAAGACAAGCATGCATCGTGGGGGACAAAGGAAGGAAGGTTGTGCATCCTTTGAATGAGCATAAGGTATAAATAGTAAGAAATAGCATAGAGGGGGAAAAGAAGAGTGATCATGCCTAGTAGAAGATAGCTGAAATTTAAATAAAAATGCAGATCTAAAAGAATCAAATAGGGTGTGAATTATAGGAACAAGGAATAAGTAAGACCAACAATTCATGGTTTATGGAGGATAAAGAGGAAAAATTAAAATGGCATGGGTTTGAGTAGATGTGTGGAGTGTTGGTGTGAATATATGTCTTGTACCTAGTAATTTATCTTCCTAGGGACTTAGGGGACTTATTCACATGTTAAGTATACTTAGGATATAAGATTCCTTCTAGAAGTCTTAGTTTAAGGCTTTTCTAGAACTTATCTTATTGAAACACCAGAAATAGGATGAAGGGGTTTTCTATCTTCGAGGAGATAGGTTTCCTATTTCACACTCTTGTTTCACTCAAGGAAACCCTAGAGATCTCAATCCAAGGGTGGAATGAAGGAAAGAGATCTACTAAAGGTTGTCCTAGGGTATGATTAATTACTGAAAGGGGATTCACCACCAAGCTAGGGCTTGGAAAGACTAGTAACATGCAAGATCTAATTATGACACTTAATGATATGCAAGACTACAATAAATGACCTAGAAATGAATGCAAAAAAGAATAGAAAGTAGGGAAAGTACAAAGAGGCACCTAGAAACTTGTAGTAGCTTGATTGAGGACCTGGAATGTTGAAAATGTTGAATTTAATGCACAATGGGACTCATAGGCTAGGCTAGGTGATTTAGTCCCATATTAGGGTTTCTAAAAAGGAACAAAAATCTGGTAGAGACAAGTCTAGAATACCTAAAAAATGGAAAAATCACTATATTGGCAATCATATGCCAGAAGTGGTGTATCAGTCCTCCATGGCCTTTTCAGAAAGTCAAAGTTTGAATTTGCTCTTCAATCTCTACTCTGTCTTCTCAACCTGATTTTTGGGTCTGAATAGCTAAATTTTGTGTTGTAAATGTATTTTAGTGATCTTCCAAACAAGGTGACAACTTGGACAACGTTACACACTTGACAACTTTCCAATATTTCTCCTTAGAGGGTCTTCAACTTAGATCTACAAATCACACACTAAAGTGAGGGAAAAATGTTATTTTGTTAGTGGAAAGGGGTTTGCCTTGGTCAAACCCCGTTTTAGTGATCAAACCTTGTAATGAAATCAAATGTGATAAAGGAGTGGTGAATGAACAAAATGTCATATTGCAACTCGCCAAACCTTAGAAATAAAGTGTTGCAAACATGCATGAAGTGGATCCAATGGATGTAGATCTTGAATCTTGCTTGATTGTTGTAGAACTTAACTTGCGTACTTGCTTGAATCATGAAACCCTACATCACAATTGTTATCTCAAACAAAAACATGATGCATGATGACTTTGACATGATGCTTGATACTTGAATAATGCATCAAAACACCTGATAATCAGCTCTTGAATGCTCTTGTAAAAACTTGAATGCTCTCATGAACTAAAATTCACTATAAGAAATGCTCTCATGAAAGTCTTGGGTGAAAATGAGTGAAATAACCTTGTATTTATACTTGTTTATGCCAACTTTTTTGAAATTACAACACTACAAGCCGACATTAGATCTAGGAGAATAAAATCCCATCAAGAATTTGAATTTAATTTAATTTTAAGCCACATGAGACTCATACACCAGAAGTGGCGTATGAGTCCCATTTGGTTAGGCTATGGGACAATTTTTTCAAGAAACGCTTAGATTCATGTGAAATCCAAATTGGGGCCCCAAAACTTAGGTGGGACCCATATGCCCAAGGTGGTGTATGAGTCCCAGATCACTAAATATGGGCCATACAATCCAAAAACACTTGAATCATGATTAGATATTGTTTTATGTCAGGATTATCTTTGGAAAGATGCATTAATTAAGGCTTGTGGATGCAAAATAAGGCATAAAGAAGCCCAATTAATAATGAAAACCCTAGATTAGTGTGAAAGTGTGGTACAACACTTTACAACACCTTAAATAAGGTTCAATTAAGTGCATTTAGCTTACAAGGGCCCAAGACCTAATGTGAATGTGTTAAACAAATTACAACACTAAATCAAGGCAACATTAAGTTCAATCTAACCAGGGCCCAAACAAGCACAAAAATGTAGAGGGACACTTTTTTCATTGCCACACTTATTAGCTTGTAATGCATGATTCCTAGGTAGTTAGGTTGTTAGCTGTCACATGTCATAGGATTAAGACACATGCGACAATCATGTTGAATCTTATTCCTCGCCTTGCCTATATAAACAAGGTCATTATAATCACATGTAAGATACTTCATACCTCATCATCATTTTGATAGGTCTTAATATCAATGAAGTTCATATTCTTGCATACCCTCTTGTAGAAGGTTTTCATTATTTTTGTATGTGGTCTTGGGTGTTGAGATAATCTTCATCTCTTACATGGTATTTGAGCATTCTATACCATCTCTTACATGGTATCAGAGAAAATCCTTGCAAAACCCTTCTTATATTTGAGGGTTGAGCTATTGCTCGTGAGAGATCTATGTTATTTTTAGTAAGGTTGAGTATTCTCTTCCCTTGAATCATATGGTGAACCTAGGAATCAACAAAGCTTGAAAAAAAGACCAGATTTGGAGGGTTTCTCTATGTGGGTTTTCATGGTAGGTCACTTTTAGCTCATGTTGGAGGATATATGAGCTCAAATTTGAGTTTAGGGTAGTGGAGAAAGTCAAGATCAATTTTTGTTTCACCTAAATCTGATATTTTTAGCCAAATTTATGAGGGTTTGAAGAAATTCAAGATTTAGAGGTTGCAGAGCTTCTAGTGAACTTTGAGCCTGAATTGACCTCGTCATATCTTTAGAAGGCTCAAGAGATGAAGTTTGATATATAATACACCTATATTTGCCATCAACTATTTGTGAGGCAATTATTTTTACCCGAGCAGGCCATACTACCCACCTGAGTACAGGGTATGATTTTACAAAAAATACTATTTAAAAATAATTTTCTACATATTTTATATATCAAGCTAAAATATTTTTGGTTAAAAATATTTTTTAGGCAACATTTAAAAGTATTGGAAATTATATTATTGTTGGGGTTTAATTAATTTTTTTGTGTGGAAATATTTGTTCGGACAAAAGGCATTTACTTATTTGCAAGCTCATATAGCCCTTGTCAGCCCCTTTCGTAGGGTTTTATTATAGATTATCGACATTCAATTCTTCCTCACTAGTCGACTCCATTTGATTGGTTCCTTCGGCATCTAGCAACATTGAGTTCGTACTCTGCATGTAGCCACCTATCAACATTGTACGCCAGTCAATTGGAATATTCATGCCGACTGTTTAAAACTCTTGTGCCCTCTTTAGGCTTTTCCCTTTGTTCCATTGGGCTACTGATGACTTGATGGGGGCTACAAACCCTTGGGTGGCATGTGGCCTAGCTACTGCCCAATTGCCACCAACCTGCCCTCGCTTGGCGATGGGTAATTTTTTTTGGCCTATAGAGCAATCGATAATGTGGAGGACAAAGGGCCAACCCAGAGGGGCTTAATTTTTGCTCCTATTTAGCCTACGAGTGCCTAAAACAATTGTTTTTCATTTTTCCACAACTTTTCTCTAGGGTATTGAAATTCTACAAATGAGATATCAACAGAAAGTAGGTTCTGTGTACTTTGCAGTGGTGTAGATAATTTTGCCAAATTTTTTTATAGGTACATTTTATTGCCAATTGAAGTCAAATTTCCCATTTGGACCTTCAAGCTCATAAATTTTTTCCTGGATCTTCATAATTCATGACTTAGCTCTATCATTTTGTCCATGCACTTTTTCCAGATTCAACCCTAAGTATTATTTATTTAGTATTTTGCATATTTCGCATTATGACTGACTACTTGGACATCTTGACTCCTAGAGAGGTTTTGTTAGATTGGGAAGGCTTGGTGGTTTCTAATTTCCAATGAATGTTAATGTCTTTATAAGTTTGGAGATTTATCATAGTTCATTATGGGGTTTTCATTTCATCCTTCTTTGAGTATGTTGAAAAGGGGAAACTATAAACAATGAAGAGATGGCATTATAAACCATCTCCAATCACTTCAATTGTTACCACATTTGTATGGTTTTGTTCCCCCTCCAAGTAAATTTATACAAAAATTCTCTTGGAGTTTCAAAAAATATGATGTCTTAGAGGTTATTACAATGCATGTTGATGATGAAATTTTGAAAGCTATTGATCATTTTGATTTTCTTCATATTCTTTGGACAAAAAAATGGGAGATATATCTAGAGATCATGATACTACACCATTCCTAGATGATCCTATTTTAAAATTTCCTATGCCTCTTCATTCTTGAAATATGATACCCTATGATCATGGTACTATGTAGGAGTTTGAAGTTTTGCAATGTTTTGAATCTTTTGATGAGGATAGAAAGGGTTCTTTAGATGCTCCTTCTTCTCCATCATAGACAATTGTTGTGCCTTCACCTTTAGTGATTACTTGTGTAGAGTCATTATTTGAGGCTCCCATCATTCCTGTTTAGTAGGACCATTCATTGTATATTGGTGATTCATTGAAAACTTCCAGTGATTCATTGCAATAGGTATCTCATTGTCTTCCTGATTGGGATTCCTATTTATCAAACATTGCATCCTTGTTTGTGGAGTCTCACATTTCAGATTTGGAGGACACATTTGAGGGGTTATCTCTCCTCTTTGATAACAGTCTTGCACAACTGTTGTCAAACCATCACTTTCTTTGGATCTTGTTCAACATTAGTTTCCACATACTTATGATTTGTCACTTGCTTCTTTGATTGGGAATGTACTTGATTTGATTATGGTATCATCATCTTCAGTGGCCAACAAGACACATGTGAAGGTTTCAGAGACATCATCATACATCTTTATGCCTCTCTCTTTCAATTCATATCTAGAATGGGAAGCATTTCTGCATTTGTACTTGGTTTTGTTTCTTCCAAAAGGGAGACACGTTGTTTTTCAACATTCCATATAATGTTTTTTCTTCAGGAACTTACCATTTTTGCAAGTGATTACACATTGTGTGGGGGCTAAATAGTCTCTCTATTTCTCTCTTATGGGGGGATATTAATTTTAATATGTGTGTGTGTGTGTGTGTGTGTGTGTGTGATGGATGGTGTACTTGGGGGTATCATGGAGTCCTCCATCCTTCATCATTTATTTGTTCTTTTCTCTCTTTTCAGGAGGAGTTTTATCCCACTGGATTTTCTCCTTTTCTCCATTTGTGAGAGAATTCATTTGCATTTTTACATGGGTACCTAAAATGGCCTTGTAGTCGGGACCCATCTTTGCATCTTTTTTGCATCATTTACATAATAATCTTCTCCCCAAGTTTCACTTAACGGGGGTGTTGGTGTGAATATATGTCTTGTACCTAGTAATTTATCTTGCTAGGGACTTAGGGAAATTATTCACATGTTATGTTTACTTAGGATATAATATTCCTTCTAGAAGTCTTAGTTGGATTTTCTAGAACTTATCTTATTAGCTTGTAATGCATGATTCATAGGTAGTTAGGTTGTTAGTTGTCACATGTCATATGATTACATGACACATGTTAGAATCATCTTCAATCCTATTCCTCACCTTGTCTATTTAAGCAAGGTCATTATAGTCATATGTAACATACTTCATACCTCATCATAATTTTGATAGGTCTTAATATCAAGTAAGATCATATTATTGCATACCCTCTTGTAGAATGTTTTCATTGTTTTTATAGGTGGTCTTGGGTGTTGAGCTAATATTCAACTCCTACATGGTATCAAAAAATTCTATACCATCTCTTACATGGAGAAGGAGAAATAACTATAGATGAATTAAATTCAAACATTTATAGGCAAGTCTATGGAAAAGATTTTTACTAAGGAAAAGACATTTGTAGATCATAATTGTAGCTTCACAAATGTATAGAGTATTTTACCTATAGGTTGAGAAACAATAAAATGTAATTGAATTTTGAATTTATTGAAATTTGATGCTTGTAATAATTTGATTGGTTGGAATTGAATTTGTTTCCTCATTTTGAATAAAGTTGGATTGATTAAAATTAAGAAATGCAATGATCAATTTAAATGTGAATTGTTTATTAAGTAGTGAAATCAAATCGAAGTTTGTAATTTGTGAATGTATGTAAGTTTGGCTTCGACAATAAAAGGTGGATTCCATTTTCATCAAATGGTATTAGAGCCAGAGGTTTTGAGTGTATAAAAAAGCATCAAATGTGAGGCAACCTATTCTAAGACTTGTAGGTAGAAGAAGCACGATTGTGAAGATCTTGACAAAATCATTGTAGGTGTGTAAAGTCTTGAGCGATTGAGAGTTGGAAGGCCACGAAGAAATTATTATTTTTGTATAATGTGTGACTTGTAGTTGTGATAGATTGCATCAACAAATGAGAAGGGTATACTTGTGAGGAAGAAGATCATGATATGAGAAGGTTGGAGCAAGTATCAAAAGGGGAAGATCTCCTTGGTAATCCTAGATATCAATGCCAGGATAGTTAGATTAGAAGCTATGCAACATGGAAAGGTTGTGAGGGATGAGTTTGTAGTGAATACATGCCATGAGGAAGGCATGGAGAAAGAAGAAGAAAAATATTAAATAAGAGGATGCAAGTGTAGTAGCAATTTTGGTAGAAGAGAATGAAGATGTAGCTATGGAAATTGAAGTTGCAGTGATAGAGTGCAAGGATGTTGCAATGAATGGTGTATACGAGGATGATTTTTTGTTGAAGATGTTGAAAATAGAAGAATGGATGAAAAAGATGAATGTTGCAATGAAGGATGAAGAAAAAGATGGGACAAAAAAAGAGAGGTAAATGTAGATTTTAATTTGTTTGCAGAGATGAAAGTAAAGGATGTAGTTGTAGAGTTGTGTGTAGATGTTGCATGTTTGTGTGTTGAAATTATAGAGGATGTCATAGGTAGAACTTGGTGGAAGTGGTCGATTTGTGGTGGGTTGGATCCAATGAAGGAGGAGAGGAAAATAAGAAGTATTTGGAAAAGAAGGAAAGTACATGGTGAATGCAAGTCCACAAAAGAAAAGAGGAAGATGATATCAATTTATTGGAGGAAGATGAAGAAAGTTCCAGCTAGATGCTAGAAGAGGAGGAAGAAGAAATGACATTGTGCACTTATCCCAATGATAAAATTCACTACAGGTTGGTTGCAACTTGGAGATTATTTTGACTACTCAACTCCAGCTTTGTGAGCCTATGCTCACAAAATTTCTACTTAAAGTGTCTAATGCAGGAGCACCGTGGGCATATGGAAATCCACATCAACAAAAAAATGTTACATCTTGAGTTGTTTTTGTTTTGGCATTCATTCAAGAGTGCGAAGTTTAATTCAATTTCAGTGGTCAATTTTGGAAAAGATCGAGTGACATTGTTGTCATTAATTGACAAAATTCCATGCTATATGTTTTGAGTTATGCATTTTACAATATAAAATAATTTGGATTTGGTAGTGTAGAAAGTTTTATGAAGATAATTTTGGTAATGGGATAACGTGTTAACACATAGCATATTGGATATACCTTTTTCATTATTTTTCAAGTGCGTGATTAAATTCAAATAATGTTTGAATATTGACAATTTGAGGAAGATAAAATAGGTCTCACACCAAAAATGAAGATTATAACTATTAAATAATAATATATATGCTTTATAATGTGACATTTACAAGGAGATCGCCAAAATGGAGAGAATAAAGAAGGGAGTGACTAGGGAAAGGTAGAGATATTATGTAAGGCCTCTCTTTGCATGTGACTAATACAATCTTAAAGTGTTATATATTCCTCCTAAATAGATGGTTAGATATATTGCAAGCGATATGAAGATGATTGTCTAACAGTAACCTTATAGTTTTACATTATGTTATTTTACTTAATGAAGAGGTATGTGCATGCGAATTATTGTATGAGATTCGAACTTATAAGATGAATTTGAAATAAGATAATTGTTGTGTCGTATTGCATTGGAAGAGTAATTAGCTATGTAAATGATCCATGAATAAAGTTACAAAGATTCGATTAATGTTGTTTATTAATATGTCTAACTGTGCTTAATTATGTTGTGCAGGAAATTAAATGAGTCGATGTGGGATTAACATTAAAGGTCGAGAAGATAACGGTGCTAGCATGAGAAGGGATAACCATCAAGTGCAAATCAAAAGACTTCTTGTTGAGGATATAAGTTTAACTCCATCTGAGACCTAAAAGCAAGTAGAGTAAATGTATTGGAGGGCTAAGGAATCAAATATGCAAATAGGAGGATGGATAAATATTGGAATCAAATCAAATATATCTTGGGAAGTCCTAGGTGTAGCCCTATTTGACTTAGAAGGGTCTGAGGTTTTATTGATTGGTTGATTATGTTTGAGTAGAGTCCAATTGTAGGTCATGTGATGTGAGTTTGGTTGGGGTTGGAACCCTTGGTCAAGATCAAAACTCGTATAGATTCTTTTGTGGGTTTTAAAAAGGGATTATTGAGTCAATTTCCTTGGTTTTTGAACAAGAATAGACCCCTAGGACCTATACCTATGGGTTTGGAACCTTTTTGACATGTGAACTTGTCCTTGGAGTGTGAAAAGACCCCTCAAAAGTTCACATTCATGAATGTGACGAATTCAAAAAGTGTTGGGGCTTGGGAAGAGTGACTTGTCACTCTCAACCTCCCACTCCCCAAAAGCTCTTGGAATTGGCACAAGACTCACACATGTGTGAGCACTTGTGGGAAAGAGAGTGTAGGTTTGGAGGATCCCTATATATCTTAAGAAGATGGAAGATTTGGGCATTGCCCACTTCTCCTCTTGGAGAACTTGAGTGAAGATGGTAGAAAGAATGAGAAAAAGGAGAGGAGTTCATCTTTTTGGAAGATATTGATGAAAATGGATTGGTTTGGAGAGGAAAGATGGATACAAGATTTCAGTCCCTCCACCTAAAAGAAAAGATAAGTTCTCCTTCACTTCCATTTTCTCTTTTGTTTACTTGTTGTAAGAAAGTGGTATGTTGCATGGATCATGGTTGAAATAAAGAGTGGAGGACCTAGATACATGAAATTTGGTGCTATGCTATTCTTATTCCTTTGTAAAAAAAAATAAAAAATGAAAAGGCTCCGTGCATCGTCTTGGAGCTAAGAGACTACCTTGCTCGGGGGTATGGCTAGAGCCCATGAGGCTCCATGACGCCATTATGGTAGGGAGGAGAGCAAGCCCTTATGCACTAATTGTTTTTTATTTAGTTTCCATGTATTTTCTGAAATGAGAAACAAGGGGTTCTATTTGGTATTTGAAAGAAGTATTGAGCATATCAAATTGTAAATTTCCTTTAATTGTTCAATCAAGTTCTTTATAGTAAAAGTAATTATTTGGAGCCTATCTAGTTAATCAAAGTTGCTATAATTTCTCAAGGCTGGAAATGATCCTTACTTAAGCACATAAATATGTTATTTCCAAAATCGTATACAATGTAAAGGAAGGATTTATTCTGTTGTGTCAACCAAATAGTGATTCTAATATGTAAGTCCTTATTTACAAAGTTTAGAGAGAGATGGTAGCCTTTTATTTTTAAATAAGAAACAACCAAGTTATGCTCTTTTCAATATTATATGCGAACTTTAAACTTACGTACTACATTATTAGCTTTCCTCTGCCAAACGTAAATGACAGTGAGGGATGTCGATAGTTATCCAACTCCAAGGGTTCCTGCTATTTGACACAAAGTAATTTCTCAATTAGTATACGACAAATACGCACCTCAATGACACTAATTAGGCATGATCATGGAAGTGGCATGCACTGCATTTTAACCAATTAACTACATGACACACAGAGAAAACCACCTTTGTGACTGCAAAATGTTTTAGAAGGCCTTAAGATCAAATGAATAGTGAAGACACCTCTGGTTTGAAGGTGAAATGCCAAGTTTAGCAATCTTGCGTTGTCCCTGTGCCATAATGGAATCTTTGAAATAGATTATAATGATAAAAAGTCCTTTATGAGAGAACTGTTGGATTGAAACTCTCAGACATATGTAACCTACTCCTCCCTATCTGTGCAATACAGAGAAACTGGTCATTAACTGATTTAATTGATAGGTTATAGTTCTAGCAGCTTAAACCAGGTGAGTTGTCTCATGTCGTCAGACCACTATTTGGTGGTCATTGAACTGCAAAGTAGTTGATGGTTCACAATGGTGTAAGGTAGTAAGGCAGGCAGTTTGGAAATGACTGGTCTCAGTGGGGATCGACCAATCCTCCCCAACTCCATGTACCCTGCAGCCAAAAACAAGAAAAATAAATAAATAAATAAAAATGAGTTATGCTAACTAGTAAGATATCAAACCAGATGAATAAAAGAGGAACAAAACAAGGCATTGACAATCGCGACAAGTGACTTACCTTAATTTTTGTCCAAACTGTGTCATGGCAAAGGCAGATGAAGAATATCAAGTTTATGGGAGTGGTCGATCTTTGAGCTCGATAGGAGTGTACATTTGCCCAAGTTAAATTTGTCAATGAAGATTCACTGGGTAGATTAAATCGCGGGTTTGACATTGGATGCATAATAAGAGTTTTTAGCAAGTGTTAGGTGAAAGCAGAAAAAAAGAAAAAGAAAAGAAAAGTGCAAGGCATGTGCCCCCTGCAATGAGAAGTTAATGAAGAAGAACAAAGACTAGGCATGGTGCGTCAAATCCTAGTCACGATGATTAGACTGGTAGATGATGTTTCCCATCACACCAGTTAATTGCTAACAATTCAGGAGGAGATTTTAGTCAAATGCATAAAGATCAGCGTGTGGACTCAGAACTGTCACCAATAAATGTCATGCATCAGTATCAAGAGTGACAGTAGCTTGAAACACAAGAACATGACCTCTTAGCTACCAACCAATTAGCTTACTGCACAGCCGTACACCATAATGGCTTTCACAAATTTTAAACCATAGCAAGTGTAAATGAGGATTATAGCATTTATATCCATGTTAAAATCGAATGTCAATAATTATATTTTTATGGACTCAATATCAACAGTAGCATGAATGTGGTGAGCTAAGTAAGGATTAAAGTCCCAGCTTTTGTTGAGGCCATTTCAACCATCCCTTCTTAACTTAAATGCCTTCCCTTAGCTTGCTTGGTACCCTGCTCACAAGTTGGCAGTGGCTCACTGGGAGATCGAGGCAGAGAAATCATTAAGATTACTATTGCAGGAATAAAATGTGTATTCTGCCTCCTTATTAATTGTTAAGCATGAGCCCTTGCACATATTATTCATGGTGAATATATGCACAACTGCACATAGTTGGCGAATAAGAGGATGTGGAACTAACACCGTATTGCATGGACGTTTGATATTGCCTAAAATTTGTGTATTAATTACACATACCTAAATATTCCACTTATGGGTTAAATCTGGTTTATGTTTATTCTTCCATTATTACGGTTAAAAGATAAAGTAAAATAAAAATAAAATAATATACATACTTCGTCAGGCAGTAGTGAATGGAAGCACCACTATGCGGTGATAGGGCAGTGTGAACAGTTGAGCTATAACTCCTTACTAAGACTATCAACAAATTCCTTCTATTTGGATTGCGTACAATATTAACATACTACTCCATGCAATGATATGCAATGATATTAAATTTACAGTTGCATTATTTCCAAATGGATAACACTGATTACATTGGTGAAAATAATAAAGGGTTATGATATAAAAAAAATGCATTAAAATTTGTCTCACGTGATAATGGGAATTTCATTAGAGGGGATATATCCCCACCCTCTAAAAAAAAAAAGAGAGATTTTATTGAATTAAATAATAAATCATGTGAGGATAAAGGTTAGTATTAGTGGAGTTTTTTTAAGAAAAATATACAAAGCTTCTCTTTATTCGAGGCCCTCTACTCTCCCCTTAAATGAAATTAATATTATATGTAAAAGAGTTAATAAATAAACCTAATTGCATATGTTAATTCCTGATCTTTTATATATATATTTTTAAAAAGTTTACCTTTTTAGAGTGAGTATGCAGATATAGTTAAATTAAAAATAATTACACAAAATGAATATTATATATGATATGTAAATAGTTAAATGAATAATAATTAAAATAATAGAATTATTATTATGGAATATATATTAGCAACTAATAATTAGGTAAGCGGTAAATTTAAATTTTGTTGGAAACTATCACTGGAAATTAACATTTTTCGCAATTATAATTTACTTAAGTGGTAAATTTGAATGTTTTTGGATATTATCATTGTAAATATTATGGGAAATAAATAAAATCACCACTGATAGTAGTTCGAAAATCTTGATATTGATCGTAAGAGGGGTATCAGTATATAAGGGTCAAGAAGGTATTAGGGAGTGTAAAGGATTATGTATGAGATTTAACTTGGTAATTGGAATTGTGGTATTTTACCATGACGTTTTAAAAGAAGTATATTTATATGATGATGGTGATAAGAATATCGACAATGATATGAAGATTAACTTTATCTTTTTGTCTTAAATAAAAATGGATGTGCATCAAGTAATAATAGTACCATCAATCGGTCTTAAAATTTCATCGAGGATTCATATACGAACAACTATAATATGTGGTTTTAATACTTAACCTGTGAGTTGGTCTAGCAAACTTTAGGTTGAGATGTTCTGGTGCTAGTAGCTTTATCACCGGTGCCAACAATCTCTATTAATTTAACATCACCATTTCATGTTAATCTTGAAACTAGGATCCTCACCTTCTCTTTCGAGGGTGTGCAAGGTGGTCTCTGCTTACCCACTTACGTTGTAACCCCCACTCCCCACTCTTGGGTGACGTGTCAAGGTGGCACTACATGAGATACATCTCTCGATATATAAAATATGCGACCATGGTCATGATTGGTTGGTCAATACTATTTACTTGTTTAAGGCTTATAAAAAAAAAAAAAAAAAAAATTGTTGGATTTTTCTAGTGTAAAATTATAGGCATGACATATTCTTTAAAATTAAAATAAAATAAAAAATGGATGAGGAGGGGTGCACACAATAGTAGAGGGGATTTGAAACAACCAAAAAAGAAAATGGGGGTAGGAAGCAAAGACATTATGACCAAGGGAGAGCAAGTGTGAAAGATAAAAAAAAAGAAAGAAATATGCATTGTGGGGGACAGATGGAGGAAGGCTGTGCATCCTATAAAGGAGGATAAGGTATAAAGAGTAAGCACTAGCATAGAGGGGAAAAGGAAGAGTGATTACGTTTTGTTGAAGGTGGCTGAAATTTAAATAAAAAATGCAGATCTAAAGAAACAAATAGGTTGTGGATCATAGGGAATAGGGAATAAATAAAACTAACAGGTTGTGGTTTATGGAGGATAAAGAGGCATAATTAAAATAGCATGGGTTTGAGAAGATGTGTGGAGAAGGAGAAATGAGTGTAGATGAATTAAATTCAAACACTTATAGGTAGGTCAAAGGAAAATATTTTTACTAGGGAAAAGACATTTGTAGATCATAATTGTAGCTTGAAAAATGTGTAGAGTGTTTTTCCTATAGATTGAGAAAGCTATTAGTGGTCTCCCAAAACTTGATACAACCTGATAGCCTTCCACTCTTGAGCCGTGAAGTGGAGCCTAAAAAATATAGGGGGAATTTTTGAAAATCTTGAGTATCCACCATTACCTTTCTTTTGCATGTGACTATCATCCCACCCTTCCTTAGCCACCATTTGTGGCTCTTCCTTATTTTTTTTTGAAAGATCTCAATGGTGAGGGTGATGTTCTTCAAATTTTCCCTTCCTAATCAATAATAACAACTGAGGCACTGCATGGTTTTTCCTAGTTCTTGTGAATAGCATCAACCTCCATTTGTAAATTCTTTTAGCCTCCTATGCCAATGATAGCTCTCAACTCTTCCAACTTATTATCCCAATTGGCCCAATGCTCAAATGACTTAGCCAAGGAGGCTATAATTCCCCAATGACCATTGTCCTCCACCTCCCCTAGCCACATGACCTACTATTGTAGTACCTTCTTTTCCAAAAATTGGATTCTCTTCTTGGCAATAACCAACTAACCCAAGAGCCATTTGAGAATTTCATTTTCAACATTATTTGACTCAAGTTTTTTATTGATTTTATTATGTAGGGGATCTCCAAAGGAATGAATGTTGAAACCCACCCTAGGTTCAACATGAGTCCCCTTTAAATTGACCTATAAATTAGGGGAATTTTAAAGGGTAGGGTTAATAACAGGGGTTGTTGGGGACATCAGAAACCTTTGCATGAATAGGGGAGTGCATGGGGGAATTAGCAGGGGTGGGATTCCATGACTCGTCATCTGAGTTATCTAACTCATCAGACTCAGAAGTAGAGATAGTAGTAGGCTAAAAAAAGGGAACACATTTAATGGGTTTGGGAGGGGTTTCCTCATCAACAAGGGTTTTTCTATGAGCACAGGTAATACAACAAGTAGTGGGAGGCTTTTTCCTAGGGTAATGGAGGGAATGGGGTCCACAAGGGGTTCAGTGGGGTCATGAATGACCAAGGTGTTATTTTTAGAAGTGGCATGGGAGGGTAACAAAGTGGACTGGTACTGATAGAGATGGAAGATAAGACCCCGGTGAATAGATAAATTCTTGCTTTTACCCTGAACATTTTTTACAGATTTTTCAAGAGAGGAAAAAATTCAAAAGGAGAAGTTCATCTTTAGATTGTAACAAATATGGTCAAGCATTGGAAATAAATGAGTTTGAAAGCAACAAAATTGGCCCTCAAGCATTACATATCTCATTTGGACTTCTGCAACCTTACGCTAAACACTGGGTAGGTCAACCCAATTGAAGCCATTTTGGATCTTGTTCATCTTTTCACCCTTTCAAAAATTAGTCCATGTATTTTTTATAATGGTCCTTAGACTTATAGGGAATGGACACACACTCCAACAGAAGCCCCTTACCTCCACAAAAAGCTCAATAGTCACCATAAAGAAATACTCGCTAAAAATGATAGTGCCATTCGCCTAGGAGGTAGAAAACTCCATAGAAAGGTTGGGTTCATTACCTAGCATGCCTTCCACATACGAGACTAGCTTGAACTATTGAATGATGGGCTAAAATTCCTAGTCTTGTCTCCACATCTAACATTTAGTGGGTTCTTCCTGAACTAGTTTTCCCCCCATAGAAAAATTTGTAAATTTCAAAGAAATGAAACACAATTTGTAGAAATGGAAAGACAAATACCAGATCCACAAGTAAACGTGTTTATGAAAAGACTGCTTAAAGGGATTAATTTTCCATAAGTGAGAATAATGGAAAATATCAAAGAGAGCTGACAGTGGATCAAACTCAATCTCAATTTGATGGTACTTTGGCATCATGATTAATTAATTCGTACATATTCATAGAATATGAAAAATATTATCCCATATTACTAAATTTGGGGTGAAGGCACCAATGTTAGCAAGCACATTGGAAACTTTATTATCATTTCTAAACACGTGATTAGCTCTACAATTTTTTAGGGCAATCATTAGATTATGAGTAGATGACACGGGGTCTCAAAGTTCCCAACAACCTAGATTATCCTTCCTCGTCAACATGAAAATGTTGTTTCTAGAATCTCCATCAATAACCAAGTTGAAAATCCCAACTTGTGTGGTAATCTAGATTCCATAAAAATCCACCGCCACCTTAGCAAAGCTAGAAGATTGCATTCCCACATTCACCACATAAGCTAAAATTAATTTACCCTTGTGATCCTGAATGACCCCACCCCCACCCGCCTGACCCAAGTTAGGTTTGGTTGAGCCATCGAAGTTAAGCTTAAACCAAGCAAGATTGAGGGGACCGATCAATGATTGATTATTAATCTAGATAGATAGGAGCATTAAATTGATAGACATATAATGAACATAATTGGGCCACAAATCTATCAAATCCTTTCTTAAGAAAATTCTACATTTGATGAGTTCACCATTTATGATGAATTTATGTTTAACCCTCTTAGCTCTACTATCTTTCCTTCTAACTGGAATATTACGAATAATTCTTGGAGGTTCATCTCAATTTTTCCTAGAGTAGTAAGCCATTTTACTCCAAAAATAATATGTATTGCACCCATAAAGAGAGTATACATTGGGCTATCAAGGTGATAATCTCCCGTGGATAATTTAATTCTATGGAATTTTCTAAAAAACTATCAATACCACCATCTAATCAAGAACTAAAACTATGAAGCTTATTAAAACAATTTAGATGAGTAAGCAAAATTTGTTGATGAAACTATGAGTACTACTCGAGTCGATCAACATAGTTACTTTTTTCTTCCTTAGTAAGAAACTACTTTGAGAATTTGCGGGATGCTAAAACCTAAGAGTGCATGAAAATAAATGATTGGTTTGGAATCACATGGTTCCTCATATGAATCCTTCTCACCCTCTAATATTGGTTCATCCTCTTCTTCCTCATTCAGACCTTAATTATAGAACAATTTCTTTTCACTGTATTTATGTCCTCAACTATATTTTATATCACAATTGAAACACAAACCTTTTTCTCTTTTCTCCTGAATTTGTTATGGAGTCAACCTAGTAGGTTGAGGTAATGAATGTGTAGGATATCTCCTTTCACTTACATTCACAATCCCCTATCACCTATTAGCCAAAACATTCTTCTCATCTTGTCTTTCCCTTAGTATTTCTTGGGACAATGATTATGGTTGGAACAATCGCACCTCAAATTTGATGTGATTCTTTAAACTTCCTAGAAATAATTCCTTCAAATTTTCTTCTGTCACATTCTCCACTCTTAGACAAAGCGTTTGATATTATTGAATATAGTCCTTGACTATACCTATTTAATTTAATTTAATGAGTTCACATAAGTAGCTATCCATAAATTTATCTCCACAATGGATAGAAAGTTCCTCTTGAAAGATTAACCATGTGACCACATAATCCTTCTTTCTCTTCTCATCACATAACCAACAATACCAAATAAACTGATCTAGTTCCAAGTATAATGATGCGATAGCCACCTTTTGTTGACTAGGAATGCAATAAAGATCAATGAATTGCTCCATTTGACAAAGCCAACTAGTTGGATCCTTGCCATCAAACTTTCTGATATCCAACTTGGGTATAAATGTCTTAGAAATAGGATTATTGAAGGAATGATCCTTCTTGAAATTTGAGTCAATCCCAAAAAATTCATGTCCAACAAAAACATTATCTTTCACCTTGATAAGTGAATCTTAACCCTTATACTTCATCCCTTGAATAATCATGTCCAACTTAGAAAAATTCACTTATGATCTTAGTCCTAATATATGAAAATTTCCCCTTAATCTTTTTTATTTCATCATTATTGTTAATATCCTCAATTTTTACCTCATCCTTATTAGAATATTTCCTTCGTTTGGCAACATTCTTTTTTACTCTTGTTGCATGCCTCGTCATGATGATAGAAAATAATTTTGAAATAAATCACATAAATAAATTCAAAATAATTTGAAAGTTTTACTGAAACTTAATAGCCCCTAGGCCACACTTTCCTAGATAAATCTCCCTAAAAATAGGGTTTTTTCAACCTTGAGATTGAATTTTGTGAGACCCCTAATTTTGCAATAACTAACTTATTTCTACTTGAATTTATTTGCAATTTTTTTAGAATGCAGGAATCAGGTAGCCCAGGCCTATAAACTCCAGTGCGCTTGGTAAATTTTTTTCACATGACTGATGATGCTGGAATGACACGCCCTTTGGTACCATGGGGATAGGGGGAAGAATAGACCTCGTGACCTCTTACCTACAACATAATGCTTTAGCCAATTGATCTAGGATGCCTGCCCCAAATTTATTTGCAATTTTAATTATATACTTATATATATTTATTTTTTTATAAACGACTAAAAATAATGAACCAATTATGTAGGACTTTGGAGATATACACTTTCTAGATAAATGGGGAAGAAAAACTAATTCTACAATAAATCCCTCAATTATTCTCCAATTCCTCTAAAATATGGACTATAGTTTTTTGAGTATGTTCTTAAAAAGTATTTAAAAATTAGAAAATAATTCACCAAAACATGAGAGATATGTTCTTCTAAAAATGAACTCCAATATTAAGAAAATTCCTTGCCTCTATGGTGCCAAGATTATGCTCTAATACCATTTGTAATGAAATATCTTACAAAATAGGAGAATATGATAGGAAATATACTGCAAATAATTGATAAAAGAAGAGAATAAAAAGACACTTCAAAGGAGAAAACCTCCAAATATCTCTAATGAGAACATAATTTATAATATGATGATATTTAATAATACTCACTATCTCCTATGTATACCTTATTTATGCCTAGTATATCACCCAAGCTGACGGAGATAGCCCTACATATGACCTAGGTAGACCTAAATAGCTAAATAGCAATATAATAATGATAGTATAACTTAATTAAGAGTTAAGATAACCACAATATGACTATTCCTATCCCTATGGACACTAATATTAAGGGTGTAGCATAGAGAAACCCTTAGAGACCACCCTACATTGAAAATTAAAACATGAGACATGAAGAAAATATCTAGAGATGATGGAAGTTTTGATGTGAATATATCTAAAGGAGGAAATTTATTAGACCCCACATCTAATAATGTTTCTAGTGTGGATTATCTTGACACCTTGTCTTTAGGTAAAATTACTAAATTTTTCCAACCCACACTTTAGCCGACAAACAAAATCGCTACAAAATATGAGGCCTCTACTTGGATAATGCCAACACAACACTCACAAAAGAAGGTAAATTAATTTCATTTGAATTACTTGATGAAATAATTGATTTCATTTCAAAATACAAATAAAAGACCATTATTCTCTTTTTCCTCACCATCTTGTTAGAAAATTATTTCTTTAAATTGGCTTGTAATAACTAGGTTTGGGTTATTGAATCTTTTACGGGTCTAGGTAGAGGATATATTGCTTGTACCTTTTATATCCTAATCATGCCCATGTGGTGTTACAATTTGTCTCTTGGATTATTAGTGGTCAAACTTGTTATGTGGAAGCTTGTGACCTTGATTTTCATAAAGAAGGAATAACTAAGCCAAAATATCCCACATGAGTTGAATTCATTTTTCTCAACTTATTCTTTTGACCTACTTACAAGATATTATGGCTCAATTGGGAAAAAAACTTATCATGAAAAAATACTCTCATAAATGCGCTAGCCTACACTCTCATCCTAGGGATTGTATTGAGATGGATCTAACTTAACCTCTTCCAACTCTATTAAAACTGTTGGACTAGATTTTGAATTTAATCAAAATATTATTTACCTTAACAAACCTAAAGATAGTCTTTATTGCGGAGGGAAGGACACCTAATTTTTGATTATCCCTTCTATAAACCTAAAAAATATGAGCCACTCTCAAATAACCTCCACATTACCACTATGACATTTGATGAAGATATTTAGAAATATTTTATGCTTTCTCACCCCTCTCCTCTAATCCCACATAATACTCCTCACACCTCCAACCTCCTTCCTTCACCTTCTTATCAAACACCCTTCCCATACAAATTTAAATCTTACAAGGATGGTGTGATGGTGTCCCAATCTGAAGCCTAAAAAAGAATGAAAGAAGTTCCATCCATTGGAAAAAACTATTCTCCTAAATCACCCCCTCACTACATCCTAATAGCCCTTTAATAAATCAATCCCAACATTCTTCTTAGGAGCTTATGGGTCATGATTCTCATATGGATAATCTTGGAAAAGACCACATTATGGATTCTCATGATTATTTTCTAGTGAATTAATTTCATGTGTTGTAGCTAGATGAAGAAAATATCTCTAACTCTCTTTAGATTAAAGTGAAAAATATAATCTTGGAATTTTCATCACTTGGTAATCCCCACTCATAAATATCATGTCAAATATTCTATCCAAAATAATCAAATTGATGTTCTCATTCTCTAAAAAGTAAAATTTGGTGTTGTTTTTTTAGATGCTACTCTCACTTCTATCAAGCTTGATCTACTCACTTCATTCATACTAACCATATTGAAAATTATGGTGGAGTATTTTTTGGGCCTTGCCCCTTGGTTACTAAAATAAATTGTAGCTTTTAG
Source organism: Sequoia sempervirens (assembly GCA_007258455.2). NCBI lineage: Eukaryota > Viridiplantae > Streptophyta > Pinopsida > Cupressales > Cupressaceae > Sequoia > Sequoia sempervirens. Next base: position 10,611 of record VDFB02355705.1, on the reverse strand, counting down.
ATCTTATCCTAACAATCATTTTGTGTGGGATACTACTCTTTATAAGAGTGCAATTGCAAGGTTTTTCTCTATATATGCTCTTAATTCTCCTACCTAGATAATTATGCTTTGGGAGTGGCTTCACATTAAGCTTCCCAACATTGAGTGGGTATTGGGGGCAATTTTAAATGGTGGATCACCCTTTTGACTATACTAAGAATTTATTCATTCACTTGTCTAATATTGAGTTTGAAGCTTGAAAATTTGTCTATAATTCCCTCTTATTTTGTGATCCCATTCTAAGTAAAATCAACCTCTATATGCCTCGATTCACTTAGAACAAATCTTGTGGAGGAACCATAAGGAGAATGAGAAAACTAGATTGCTTATTTTATTTAAATATCACAACCAAACTTTCTAATCATCTTCAGATTTTCACCACTCTCCCCTCTTGAGTTCTACATACCTATCCAAATACCTTACCTTAAAGTTGAATGTCACCCATGTCAAGAACCAAGATTGCATTGATGAGCTCTTAGAGACTTGGAGTGTTGAACCAAAGCGTCAACAAAAGAAATGGATTAGTTGGTGGGAGAGAACTATTACTAGGTGTACTTCCTTTATTCACGAATATGGTTAAAGAGATGCTACAAAAGGTCACAAGCTTGAGAAATCTCCCAAAGGTCGGTTGAAACATAGGAAGACACTTTTATTTTATAAACCTCACAACATTTAGTTGTTACTACTGAAAATATGCTACAAAATATGGTCTTTTTATGAAGGTAAAGGTGCTCACATCAAAGCCCAACTATAGTGGATTAAGCATGGAGATTGTGGGTCTAAATTTTTCTTTCAATAACTTCATCAAAAATATATAATTGATCACATTATTGCAATTTAACCTGTTGATGGTAACCTATAAGCAAGCCATTCAAATATTATACAAGTATTTTATGAGAATTTCAAAAACATTTTTATTGATGATTTAGATGATTATATTCTTCTACCCATTCTTGAGAATGGTGTTTTTGGTTGTATCCCAAAGAAAATAAACCAAAATATAGAAGGTTCTCAACCACCCTTTCAATAGAATAATTTGATGAATCACTTTAGTGTATGGCCTTGCAAAAGCCAGAATTTATAGGATTCTATTTGAATAATATATATATTTGGCCGGTTAGCCCTAGCCTGGTTGGCTAAATCTTCCTATAGCAGGGAGGTTGGTCACAAGTTCTAGTCTCCCCACCCCAGTACTGAGGCGATGTCGCACCCACACTACTGATCCAATTAAAAAGTTTACAGAATTTCTTATAGGGTTTTACTTACTCGCAGCCTAAATATATATATATATATATATATATATATATATATATATATATATATATATTTCCCACATTTGAGATGAATTTTATAATGTTTACCTTGAAGGAAATGAAACTAGATCACTATAAAATATAATTAATTGAGGTTTCATTAAGATTATCCCCAAAGGTTGTTGAACACAACAAAGTGTTGAGAGGGGGGGTGAATCAACATATATTAAATCTTAAACATTTCCATTTGTAGATTAAACATCATATCACATTCACTAAAAATAGAGCAGGAATGAAAACATGCACCACACAAGGACACAATTTTTTTTTACGTGGAAAATTGAATGCGGGAAAAACCACAATGAGATTTAACTCACAATATATAAAGGTTATTGCTTACAAAAATTATAATTTTCTTTAAGGCTCCACGCTAAGGACTTACTAATGCACACAACCCAGGGAAAGATACAAGGACTTTGAGACTCACACTCTTAGAGTAGGATACATGAAAATTATAATGAGAAATATGAACATGAATTGATATAAAGAAGCATTGAGCATATGCTTATGTTGCAATCCTTTTTTCACACAATCACTTCATCATACTGACATCACACACTTCATATTCAACACTTTGCACATTCTCAACTCTTTGAATTTAGTTTCTTCCACAAATGAATTTGTTCTTCTATATATATCCTCTGAAACAACTCAACCCGAATTAGGTCGGCTCCAAGATGACCTTTAGATGAAACATATGATACAACATAGGTCGACTCCAAATGTATAAATTATGAAGATAAAATGAGTTGTGGATCAACACACAACATTACAAGACCCAAACACATCACAACACATCCTCCATAGCAAAATTGATTAAATAGGATCAACCAAAAATGAAGGAAACAAGCTTGTTGACCCTAACAACATCAACACCACCAAAACTACCAAATTTTTATGATCGGGGAGAAACCAAAAATTTCATGTAGACCAAGATGTAAAATAATGAAGACTATGCACAATGTCTCTTCAACCTTCTTCTGAAGTATTTGATCAATATGTGTTAGTGAAAGAATATAAACATATGTTATATGGAACAATTAAGCATTCAAAATCAATTGTACTACAATTTCCTTTGAAAATTACACTTGTGGACCGCCAAAGCACATGATATAGTAATATAGTATGCATTAAACATCACTAAACATGTCCATGAAACTATAAGGCTAGAACTTCACTTCTGGAGGAGTGTGGAGCATTTCAACATGTCTTAATCAACACTTTACTCTACTAGAGCATGGACTAGAACACTCATAATTTTCATTGTATAAGGTGTATAAACTTAAATTATTGAATATAACACCTTCACATATCGAGCATATTATCTTTTGAACTACAAGAAAAAATATTGCTCTACAGAGGGATGCAGACCAAAATACCATGACTCTGTCATAGAGTACACACTATGAATACCTTAGCAAATCTTTTGCAACTTATCTCAATGTGTGGTACACCAAATGGGAATGATATCAATCTAGGCATGTAGGAAACATATTGGAACAAGTGTACTCACCTCCACACCACACATAAACACTAGAATAAACACCATTTATACCTCATACTACATTGCTAATTTGTACTAATATCACTATCTTCGGAGCATATACAAACTTCAACACATGCATTTGACATCAAAGAAAACACATCTTGAGTTGACATCAAAGAAAACACATCTTGAGTTGACATCAATGATAACACATATTCCCAACAATCTCCCCCTTTTTAATTGATGACAACACACACTTATCTAGAAGTCTTCTCTCCCCCTTTGACATCAAGGGAAAAGGGCATAATCTCTTTTACTTTTATCAGCCCAAAAACTATATCAACTCCCCCTTATTGTATGATTTCTACAAACAATACTCCCTCTAAGATGGAGATGCCCCAAAAAATAGATGTTATGTACAAAAATAAAAAAATAAAAAAGATACTACAATCCTCTATAGAACTTATACAAAGACAAAATTGTCTTATCTACTCTTCTACTCTTCTTCATATGTTCCTGCAAAATCTCCTTCGTCAAAACAACATGCAAAATATCACCAAGTTGTAACTTATAAAGAGGAGAAATGCTTGATAAGTTAACTTCACCCTCATCAGTTGGAATCTATAGATGTTGGGGTGTTACCACATGTTGAAACTGCATCTACATCCCTAGTAGGTCCTTGAATTTTTTTGAAAAATGCTAACCTATGTCCACATAAGAATCTTGCTTCTCAATTGTTTTCTCTATTGCATCCTCTTTCTTTTTCCCATCATTCCTTGAATTTTTTGGAGGAATATTATTTTCTTTTCCAGAATTAATGTTCCCCAAAGTACAGATACTCACTTTACCTTGATCTCTTGCGCCTTATGCACCAGTATTCACTAGAGGAGTAGTCTCCTTATTTTGCATACCATTTTTCTCTTTTTCATGTTCTTTCTCTTCTTATTTTTCTATCTCCATATTGGAGACTTTTTGAATTTCATGCACAATAGAGATACCTTCTCCTTCTTGCAATCCTGAGGGTCCTTGTACTTCTTCCTAATTAGATATGTTTTTCTCATTTGTATTTTTCAAATTAGGCACTTTTGGATCAACATCAACTTCACTTCATAATTCATTAATGATTTTCTATGTGGGATCTTCTATCACATTATGGATATTTCTTCTAAAATTTTCAACCATGCTCATCATCAGATCTATTCTTCTCCTAGTGTGGAGATCCTTGTCTTGTCTTTGGATAATCTTTTGTTTTTCATCCTAGGAGACTTAGATCCTAGATTTTTCAATTGCTTGTTTCATTTCTTCATCAGCCTTGATATTTTCTTCTCTTCTCTATCTTAAAGCCTCAACAAGGCTATCCAAATCTTTGTCAACAATGTCATTGAATGGAATGCTCTACATGAGCATATATTGAATGAAAACCTTTTCAATTATCTTCTTATCTTTTGAAGGGACATCTGGATTTATATCCATTGTGCTATCCAATAGGCTATACTTAACAATTCCATTTAAGATGGCCCCAAAATCAAGGGTTCCATGTGTAACTGGAGGGGTTTTCTCAACTTCCTCTTTTTTAATCTCCTTTCTTTTCTTCTTCTGCAGAGGGCATCTTTTTCTTCTCCTTGTCTTGTTATTTTCACTCTTCTTAAAAACAAAATATTTTACTTCTTCTTCATCATTATCCACATTCATAGGATTAATATTTTCCCTTGTTTCTTTCTTCTTTGTTCTTGGCTTCTTCCTTTCCGTAGTCTTGGTTTTTGTCATTAATTTAGTAGTAGCTCTTCTTCTGCTTTGGGAGTAGGTCTAAGAGATATAGAAGAGACAAGCTAAGATCTGCTTGTCCTCACAGGAGCTTATTGTAGTAGTAGTGGCTTATGATCCTTCCATGGGACCCTTAGGAGTGCAAGCACCTTTCTCAACTCAAACATCATCTACCCTTCTCTACGTTTATATAGTAAACCTTATGTCTACGATTACCCATCATGGAATGCCAGACCCCTAGGTAAAAGATCTCATCCACAGTAAGAGTTCTTTTGTCGAATTTAGCTTCGATAAGCTTCACAACTTCTTCATTCTTTACAACCTTTAGTGATGGAACAAGTCTAATGGAGCACAATCTAGTCACAATTTTGATAGCTTGTTTGTGATTAGATTAAATTAAGCTAGAATATATCTTCATGGTCGGATCAAGGAAATTTTGACCTATTCATCTTCAAATAAAGAAATTTGGGGAAACCCTTCCACATATCTAAACCTCTTGCTTCCACATTTGTATATTCTGGCTTGAGCTTACAATAATCACCAAAGAGATGATTGCATCTAAACTCTTCCATCTTCAAATGATTGTACTCATTTGGCTGTTACTGGATATAGATGCAGATATCCTCAAAGTGAAGCACATTGATAAGAATGTAAGAGAATGCTCCATCATTATGAGTTATAGTTGATATGTCTGGATTCTTCTTGAATTTTGGCCTTGGATTCTCAACAACATTAATGAAAATTGGTGTAGCCATGATAGCACTTTCTAAATACTAGGATTTTACAAGCAAATTGGATAGACAGGTATGTGTAAGATCATGGGGGACCAAAAAGTGGCAATGTGAGAAAAAAAAAGAAGTTTTTACTTAAGCCAAAATCCTTGAAAAAAAAAGGATTGACTTTTGTATAGGCGGAGTAAAATTTGAGATTTGGTTTGGTATGCCAATCCAAGATGGATATCTATTAATACTTGGATATTCATTTCCCAAAATTAATTTTAAATCCCTTTTATGTATTCAAAATGGATATCATTTTGCAAAAGAGCTTTCAGATATCCATTTGAAAAGAAAATGGATGATGGGAATTCAGAGAGGAGTTAGATGGAAAACACTCAACTTTGTTCCATGCTTTGGATCTTGTTTAGGAAGACCCTATGGTGTCACACTCCACCACCTTAACCTATAGGACCTACTGCTTGTGTAGACTCCCCTGGTTCACCTTGCCAACCCAACCATCAAGACATATCCTGCCAACCAAGCCAACCTTGGGGCAAGGCTTCAACACTTCCTTAGCCCTTAATTTACCCTAAAGGCTAACCTATCCTCAACACACAATTTGATCTTGCAGGGGTGTAGAAATTTCTTCAGTGGCTTCAAACCAACCTCCTAGGATTCTTGAAGGTTCATCAAAACTCTACCTTTCCATCGCTTTCACCAAACCCTCAACTAGGGTTAAAAAGGCTACTAGCCCTTGAGCCCCAATTAGGTCTCCATTTCTAAGAAAACTATTTGTCTCTCCAAACTTTTCCAAAGAACACTCACTCTTTCTTTGAGATTCTTGGATCAAATGAAGTCCTCTCAAGTATTTTTTGAGGACTTAAGCCTCAGCTGACCGTACAATGCTTGAACTTGAAAATGGGTATTTCCTAGGGTTTTAAAGCCATTGTTTAGCTGCTTGCAATCTGTCAACTTGTTCTCACATCAATTGAATTGATGGAGCCTTCTCCTTCATACCACAACTAGGTAAGACACTTACCTACCACCTCCAAAAGGAATTTTTCAAAGAACTTGAACCCCTGCAAAATTTTGTGCTTTGCACTTCTTGCTTTCCTAGTCGGGCACCATTCTGGCTTGCCTAGGGCAAGATCTTTCCAACAGCTCTTGTTTCTTCCCTAACCCTAAGACCTACCATATGTACAAACATGGAGTCTAGGCATTGTTCCCAAAGGGCCATACAATTTTTACGGTGGGAAAGTGGTCTAGCACTCCATTCTTTTCAACCTATCTGGTTCAGACCAGCAACAGGGTGCAACCAAACTATTTACAAACCACGAATGAAAATGAATGAAGAAAGCACAAAATTGACACACAATGCTTGGAATATTGTTACCCTATGTCTTAAATTTAACACAGTAATAGATTTAATCCATTAAAGCTCTATTTGAAGCAAAAATCAGAAAATAACTCTCAAAAACACTATTTTCCCTTTAATTTCATAAAATTTCTCCACAATACCAAAACTTCTAACCCTATTTCCAGGTTGAGGCACACCTTAAATAGGTTCCTCAAATAGTTATCTTCTTTGGTCAGACTTATTCATGACCTAACGGCCAAAGTTACAAAATCCACTGTGTTTTTCAACTTTTGCCAAAAGTTAGCAACCTAAGCAAGATGAGCTTCTAAACCCATCCATTCTTTCCACTTCCTAATCTACTGATCACAACAGATCAAGACTTATTCATAACCTCAAATGCTAACTAAATGGTCAACATGACCTTCATGGAAAACATCAAAACAAAATACAATCTAGACTGCTTAAATGCCTTCTGTATCATAGGTGCTCACCACTTTCATTATAAATACACTTTATCCATTTTTCGATGCCTATATATTGTATTACTTGTGTTTGTAGATGTTGATTGAATATTTCCTTCCCACAACATTTTTTTGAAAACCTAACCTCCGCTGTACACCCCTAGAATTTGGTTAAATTTGAGAACTTATGTGTAGTGTCAAAAAATGTCGTCGAGTTTATTTTCACAATTGTTTGGGCCCTCCTTTTGAATTTGAGCTTAGTGTTTCCTTAATTTAGTGTTGTAATGTGGTTGACACATTCACATTAGGCCTTGGGCCCTTGTGAACTAATGGATTTAAATGGCACCTTTCTAAAGTGTTGTGAAGTGTTGTAACACACATTCACACTTTTCTAAGGTTTTATTAATTAACTGAACATAATAAACATCTTTTTCATCAAAATAAACCTTAATCTTGCCTTATTTTAAGTGTTGTAAAGTGTTGTAACACACTTTCTCACTTTTCTAGGCTTTTCATTAATAATTGGGATTTCTTATGCTTTAATTGACCCTATTTTGCATCCACAAACCTCATTTATTGCATCTTTTTGAGGATAATCCTGACACCAATGATTAGCCAATCATAATTTAGGTGTTTCAGGTTTGAATGGCCCAAATTTAGTGATCTGGGACTCATTCACCACCTTGGGCGAATGAGTCCCACCAAGATTTGTTGGTCCTGAACCTAGTTTGACACATTTCTAGGCATTTTTAAAATTAGTCCCAAAAATTAAGCCTATTGGGACTCATGTGGCCCAAAACCAAAATTAATTCAAATTTTTGGCAAGATTTTATTCTCCTAGATTTGATGTCGGCTTGTAGTGTTGTAATTTCGAGAATTCTTGCATAATTGAGTATAAATACAAGTTTCTTTCATTCATTTTACACCTAGAAAGTTGAATGAACATTCTTATAGAAAGTTTGAGTTCACAAGCATTCACAAGAGCATTCAAGGACATATTATCAAGAATTTTAGAGCAACATTCAAGCATCAATCATCATTTCAAAGATTTCATGCATCATGTTTGTTATTGTGATAGCAACTGTGATGTAGGGTTTATTATTCAAGCAAGTGTTTCATTCAAGATCATCATCATTCAAAGCAAGAATCAAGATCTACATCCATTGCAATCATCTCAAGCATATTTGTAGCACTTTATTGCTAGGGTTTGGTGAGTTACAACATTGTCATTTGTTCATTCATCATTCTCCATTCTTATTTGATTTCATTTCAAGGATTGATTTCCAAAATGGGGTTTGAGCAAGGAAAACCCCTATCCACTAACCCGACAACATTTTCCCCTCTCCTTTGTGTGTGATTTGTAGGTCTAGGTTGCAAATTTCCTAGGGAGCAAGATTGGAGAAAAGTCAAAAGTTCAAAATTGTCAAAGTTGTCATCAAGCCTTGGAGAACACTAGAGAATACCTACATGTTGCAAATCAGGGTTTCGGATCTAGAAATCACTTAGGAAGAATAAACTAGACAAAGGAGAGCAGGATCAACCTTTGAAGCTTTCGAAAAGCCCAACTGGACTGATTCGCCACTTCTGGTGAATGAGTCCTAGTTCTAGTCAAATTTTAGGTTTTTGCAGATTCAGATACCCATTTGGCAAATTCTCGTTCTTGCACAATTTTCAAGCTGGGCTGATTAAGCCCAACTTGGCAAAATGATTCCCGATCAACATTAAAGTTAAATTTCGATTGCGAATCTCCATCTAGTCATTTCAGTTCCCAAATTCTTGCTTCACGTCTTTTAGTTTTTATTGCTTTATTTCATTCCACTTTTTTCTAGGTCATTTAGTGTTAATTTGCATTCAATTAGGGTTTGGTATTGCATCTTGCATTTGATTATCTTTTCCAACTCTAAACTTGGTGTTGAACCCCTTATTAGATCATATTCAGCCCCTAGAACAACCCTCTTGCAAGATCTCGTTCTCTTTTGCATTGAGATCTCAAGGGTTTGTTCTTGAGTGAAAGTGAAAATTGTCCTTTCCGAGTCCTAAACTAAGAGAGAAAATAAAAAACAATTTTCCACATTTCATTTTGGTGAACCTGCATTTATAACATCATAATTCTGATTTGTAGTGCATTATCATCCTAGATCTTGCTTGCATTAACATTGCATTAGGATTTGCATTAGTTAATTGGAATTTTAGGGTTTCAAATTTTGCATTAGTGAAAGCTCATATAGCTTAGATTTCTGCATCTCATTTCATTAAAAATCATTCAAAATATGCATTTGCATCTCATATACAAACTATAAAACATAAAAAGCATAAAATCCAATTGAAAAATTCTAAAAATTCTGAAAAAAATCCCTACTGGGACTCATTTGTCACCTTGGGAAAATCAATCCCTTTGTATATTCTGCACTACATTTTTTGGCATTCAAAATTCTGTTTCTGAGTTTTCATTTTCTACTATTGCCTTATTGTTCCAGTTTACAAAATGTCTGTTATAAGCATTTCATTATTCTTAGTTTATATTGCATTTGCATTCATCTAGCATTTAGTAGCCCTTGTATGAGTATTTGGTGTCCTATTGCTAATATTGTAGCGAGATAAAGTTTGAGACTCATGTCATCCCGTGATAGCACAATCATTGTGGATCTTAGGTTGTCTAACTCTTTCCCTCCTAGTATTGACACTAGTACACTAGGTATGGAGCATACACTAAACAACTCCTTGCCTTCAAGTAGTATGATGCAAGTTGAAACAAGGAATGATATTGTCCCACAAGAAAACATAATTCAAATTCATGAGGACCTAGAAAAATTTCAACACCAAGTGCAAAATGACAACATCTCAACTAATGCCATCCCTACTATAGATAACATTCATTGCATGCTTGAAAGTGAAGATGCCCTTGACCTTGTGAAAAACATAGTTCAAATATTTGGAAAAAATCTCACCTTAACCATTAGTTGTCCTTTACCAACAAGCAATGTCACAAGCCAAGGAGGAACTCAAATTCCTCCTCCCACAATAATTTCCTCAATACCTACCTATACCAATCCTCAAGTCACAATAACAATGCAACAAAATAGTAATGTGATTCCTTCCTTGGGAATTCCCTACCATCCCTAGTTCCTATGTGGCATCACATGTCATATCTCCTACCACTTTACCTCTTATAAGCATTCCATTCACTTGTCCTTCAAACACATAAACTCCACCATTTTCACTTCCATCTCATAACACAAACAATGACCCTCTCATAACCCAACTCTTCCAAACCATTTCATCCATTCAAAAATAAATTTCCACCATCAATCAAAATCAAAATGGCCCACCTACATAATATGTCAAAAGCAGCCCATTGTCCTTGAAGATATTGCGAACAACGATCTACCACAAGGTGTAGAGGTGCCTAGATTTGAGAAATATGGAGGAAATGGAGATCCTTCTAACCATGATAATGCTTATACTGCTTTATGTA